>JAAEAF010002755.1:0-110418 GCA_011037195.1 Triatoma infestans | reverse complement strand
TCTACTTACCCATTCGCCAAGCTTGGGATGAGTCTTGCCGTCCACCTACACGCGATGCTCCTCCTCCCAACGCTCGTGCACCCATCATCAGGTTCTACCTGGATACAAATCTGGCCTCAGCCTCTCCATCTCGGCCTTCAACTCCCGGGCCTGGACCTTTCCCGCGCCATGAGGTTCGATAGGAGCTACCCCTGCAACCACCAAAACCGCAGGACCCGACAAATGCGGTACGCACTGGCGATCCTCAGAGCCCCCTCCTCTGCACCGCTTGGACCTAGCCCAAACCTCGCATCCATTCGTGATGCCAATCCTTAGGATGCCATTCATGATGGATATGAGGAGCCGGCGTCTGCTGGCCCTCGGTGCTCCCACATTTGCCATCAGTCTGCTCAAGCTCGCCGTTACCCTCGCCGCCTTCTCGCTGGAGCGCCGCACTTGCTTCCAGAACGTCAGCAACACTACACATAAGAATATAAATATCCCACGCTTTCTTTCTAGGTGATTTACAGAAATATACTGTGATTTACACATTTTCCCTCCAAAATCTAAATAAATATTTGTATAACATTTGTTATACAACTCGTCTGGTTGTAGATATAACTCCAGATTTTAGTATTTTTAATTATTTTTGGGGTTTGTTACACCCCAGTGTGTCACATTAGCTTGTGATTAGGTAAATTTTGCTATTCAGCATAAACGTTTGAAGATGATAAAGTAAGAGGTTTATTATACCTCTTTTTCTGGATTTTAACCAAGCATGGCTTCTACTCCAAAGAATCCACTCTGTGACTGGACGCCAGAGGAAATCCAAAAAGTCTTTCTACTTTTTCAGGGACGCGCATGCCACAGAACGGAGTGTTAACTCCATTCCTGGCCAGTTGAGTGGCTGTTTCATTATTCTCTATCCTCGTTTGTCCCGGCACCCACTTCAGGCTCACTTTACTAAGCAAAGCCTTCAATACCGCCTGGCCATTCCTTTGGCTATTCTGAGAAAATGCTTATCTCCCTATTTCTTGAAGACTTTTATACTTCTACTACTTTGGTGAATATCTTTTATTTAATTGGAACTCGCCAATGGTCAAATTGACCAAGGGTTCTCGTTTATGTGAATATTTTGTAATGCTCTTATTGTGTAAATAAATGATTTTTATTATTATTATATTAATCAGGAAGATCACATTAGTTTGCAGTGTAAGATATTCTATGTCATTAGAAACATTTGACAACGATGACAGTTAATTGAGTGGCATATGAATGAATGAATTGGGTTGCTCAGTATGGTTCTAACTAGTGAACTCGTATAGACTTCAATAAAATACAAAATTACAAATTATGTGAATATTTATTAGCCGGTGTAACTATATATAGTAACCGTTGTTATCAATATAAATTGGTGACTATTATTTCAATTACTATGTTTATTTTGGTAAGCAAAAGCTTCGACAATTATATATATATATATATATACCTTTAATGACATTGCTTTCATTTTCATATATTACTGCAATGAATATTCATCATTAGCATAGGATACAATACAATTTATAAATAAATTAAACCATTACTATTCTTCATTTACACATTATTATATTATACATTAACATAGTTTTATTGTTTTTATATATTTAGATGTCTTAATCAGCCAATTTCTATTTTTAATCTACTATTATTCCAGTTATTTAACTACAAAATATTTTGATAATACTGTATTTTCAACAAAAAAATCTTACGTAGAATATAATAGGATCCGAGGAGAGGAATCTAAAGCAGAGAGAGAGACACAAATTTAAGATTCTCACTCGCTACTTAAGCCAGACTAGCCTGGAGACACTGAGTATATATACAGCTGCGCTTGTCCTACAGGGGACAGTCTTTAGAGCAGTTAACAACGAGTCAGCAACCAACTACTACTTTTCTCTTTATTCAGCCTAAATCTCTCGCTACCTAATTTGTATTTTTGTGTAAAGTCCTGGCAGTTTTGTGTCTGTATTTTATTATATAGTGTTCAGCATTTATTCTAGCTTATTTCTCAAAAACCTTCCTCACTAATTCCTATTCTTCTGAAACCTATTATATTTGTCTCTCTCTCTCTCTCTCTCTCTGCTTTGGATCCTCTCATCAGATCCAGTTACATAGAATCTTGGGTAGAGCTTTAACTGAGATATGACGTTTTGCTACTCTTGTTAAGTTGTTGATTCATATCTGATTCGTGATGAAAACCTGAAATGAGGAGAGATTTACTGAGCTACCAGAAGGCCAAATTGTACTTTTACAAATTGATGCTCACATTATCGTTTCTGATTTATGATTTATATTTCTGATTTTCTGATTTAATATTTATAAGAATGAAAATATTCAGATTCAGCAAAGGAAATTACATAGGAAACAACCTTGCTTATTTTTTTCCGATTTTAGGGCAATAGTTCGCCAATAGTTACATACCGCACAAAGCTCGCTAAGACTATATCGCCTCTAGAAATAATAATATTCCTTGACCAACGCCGGTCAGGGATGGCAACACATCATTTGATCGTCAAAATGTCGTTTGTAATTGGGGAGCCACTAAATTTACGGAAGGGTGGGCCTGAAGCCGGGATTAGCACCCCGGCACTTGTGCAGATGGGTGTATGATTGTTTGAGTGATTACTTTAGAGAATGTGGAAATTAAAAATACAGTACATAATAGAAATGTTGGTGCAAATAAATATCTTGTATTAATCTAGTGGGTGTACAGAACCATAGCAGCTTTATGCTAATTCGTTAGCTATATTTTCCACAAAGTAGTTTTATTATAAACACAACGGTGTAAATATTTCATAAGAAGGACAATGTTCCTTAACCAAGAAGTCCTTGATTCTCTAGTTCATTCTTTTCTCTGCCAAGAAGGTTCATTTAGCATTATCTTCATTAGCTCTTTGTAAATAAGTGCCTCAAAAGAATTGCGCCTGAAAATATACTGCTCCATTGCAAAGTATCTTATAATGAACCAGCTAATTCGCCCCACAAAAGTTGAACTCAATAACTCCTTCAGCAACTGCATTATAGCGCCACCAAAATTAAGGAGTATTTAACCTTCTGCCACGCCTACTACCATGTTTTTTGCGAATGGGCTTAAATTTTGATTGTCAATCTCCCACTTAAGGCCACGAAGCTTCTAACTGCTACCTAGACGATCTGTTATTGTGTTGTGTTTGTATATTGGATCAATCACTGTCGATGAAGGTGAAGGAATATTTGTGGCAACCTAGTGTTTTACCTGTGGATCCGCTTTATTAAATGGGTAATTGCAAACATTAATTAACTTTGTCGGCCTTTGTCTAGGAGTTGGTTGCTCAGGAATTTGAGATTAAGTGTTGATCATATGTGATAGTTTGTGGGCAATGTCGGAGCAAGAGTCGAGGAAGTGAGTAATGAATTTCTTCAAGCGTAAAATAATAGTTAAGATTGATTCTAAAATTCAATTTCAAGATCTGCAATTATTTGATGAACAATTTCTTGGATTTATTACAGTTTTTTTGCAGATTTACAGTTTAATACATTTATTACAGTTTATTTAAATAAAGAAACAGTTTTTTATGAATTCAGAAATTTTCGATATTTAGGCCAAAGTAAGGGCAAAACTGTTGTATCTGCTGTGAACTCATTGAGAATGTCATTGCTAAGAATATCTAATCCGTTTTTCTATTTGTTAAAGAAAGCAGGAATGCTGTTCTGAGGTTCGAACGGAAATGATTCTTGTTGAAATAGGGTTGTTGTTGTTTCCAACTAAATCTGCATAGGTGATTTAAATACGTTTTTAGACTCACCAATTTCCAGTATTGTAATATGTCACGTATGTTTAGAAAAGTAGGGCTATTTAATAGCCTTAACGCCTAACAGATCACTTTATATATATATATATATTTTTTACAGCCTAAAGTTTATAATTACTTAAATAAATACTTCATTTATATAAAAGATTTTTTATAATTTATTTCTTCCCATTACATCATTTTGGCGATATATCCATGATGACACAGATCAGATTTTTTTATTTTTACAAGAACATATTTATGGAGTACTTTATTATATACTCAATTTTTGGAGCCATATTCGAGAAAACCAAAAATCGTTTCTGTAAACTTGCACTTCTGCTAAAGAAATTTTGTTTACATTTGGAATCTATTAATGCAATTTATGAAAATTTATACAGCTTAATAAAGCACACATATCATTGAAGTGGAGCTTAAGAAAAAAATTCAACGATGCAGCTCTCAAAAAAAAAAAATAAATAAATAAATAAAAATGAATTTTCCTAGAAAAAGGTTATAAATAAAAGTAATAGAATAATAAATGGTAGTAATAGTACAATAAATGGTAGTAATAGTACAATAAATAGTAGTAATAGTATAATAAATAAAACTAATAGACTTACAAACACCTCATGCGTTGGTCTAGTGGCTAGCGCACTCCTTTTCGTGCGAAAATTCAGGATTCGATTCCCGTGAGGGCAAAGTCGGTGTTGACCCAGCATCGTGATAAAAAAGTGGGAATCTACAGTTAGTAGCGCCCTAGGTAGCGAAGGCCGGAACTAAACGGCGTGGGAACTGCGACGTGCTTACCACACGCCATCCTCCTATTCAAATTGCCGTCTGGCAAGACTTGGCCTTTCATGGGCTGTTGCGCAATAGGTTTTTTTTTTTTTAATAGACTTACAAAACACATAAGTCTTAGGGTTGAGAAAGCATCAGTGACGATTCGCCTATATTACAATAGGTTCCTTCTGGGTAATGTTGACTCAAATGCTAAGCTAACGTTGGCAATAAACAGGGTAGATCTTGTAGAACAGTCAGTGAGTGGCGAGGCTTAACTTCCCTCATCATTTTGTAAATGGCTGTAGTTGATTGGGGGTCTTAATTTTCTCTCCCATGCGTATCATGCATATGATTGGCTGTTGGTAGATAAAGTCTAAGTCTGCCCTCCCATTGGCTTGCTGCCAAAGGTCCCAGCCTTGTTTTGTTCTGCAAAACCTTGAGTTACTTTATTTTTCATTTTTTTATGTTTGTTCTTTCTCTGAGCCATATTCTGCTCAGATGGAATCCATCATCTTTATTTAGGCAGTTTTTCTCTTAAACAAGTCTACAACTTTGGCGAAAGAGGTAGGGTAGACTTAGATCTTTCATCAACAGCTAATGACTGAACATTGAATTTCAAGTGACTGTTACGCCCTAAAAAATAACATATGGTGGTCCCCCAATACCGCAACAAGAAAATTTGTTGATAAGAATTTTATTAATTACATTAAGAGAGAAATTCATGTGAATGTGCCACACCAGATTTTTTTATTTTTTTTATTTCACTATAAATATTGAATTATTTATTAGCGCTATTATTTTAATATATGGAAATTATCAATATTTTATATCATTTAAATGAATAAGAATGCAACTTGGAATGAACTGGACATTTAATTGTTATTGTTTCCAAGGTGCAAACAAGACGAGTCCTTCTCGTGGTTGGTTGGATGGAATACAGACATGTAACATATCGATTGATGAAATGAAATTATTGAACGAAATTTGGAACAAGACGTCACCAATCTAATCTAATCTAATCCAGAAATTCGGGGTATCAAAAAGGAGGTTCAGCCGGGCCCACTGCGCACCCCGTAAAGACGCCTCATATCAGCCCTGTATCATTAAAAAACGCCAGGGCTCAAGGCGATTGCAATTTCTGATCCCGCCTTCGGCTTCAAACAGTTGGACGCCAAATTTCAGGAATCGTCTGCGAGCATAGTGTACTCACTCTCCAGAAGATGAACGGTGTCTCATTTCTTTTGTCCACATTCCTGCAAAGTGGGTCCCAGAGAGACCCATATTATACAGATGTTTCCTAAAAGACAATGCCCTATAAAATGGGCAGTAATTCTCCTTAGCTCCATTTCGTTCTGCCGAGGAGATAGTTTGTGCGAGTCTTTGAGGGGCCCTCCAGGAATATCTTACAGTGCCTAGCCCTGCAATATTTTTCCAATATAGTGGTTGCATGTCAGCCATTCTTTAATGGCCCATAGGCAGTTCTGCACGAGAAGCGGCAGAAAGGCTCCAGTCCAACTGGCGTTCGTGAGGCGCCCTCCTTCGCCAATTAGTCGGCCTCTTTGTTACCTTGAATGCCATTTGTCCCGTCATCAACCCAGCCGAAGGCTATTGTAGTTTGCCAGATATTTAACTATTCGCGGCCATTCTTTACAATCCTCGACCTGATGCAGTTCGCCTATAAAGCCTTTAGTGCAAGCCTGGCTTTCAGAGAGACATAATTATTCTGCTTGGTTACGCCCTTATCTCTAAGATATTGGGCACAACTTAAAATGGCGAAGTTTTCAGCCTGATCGACCGTGTTATGTCCGAGTTGCAGGTAGACGTCACGAAACTTGAACGACATTTTATACATGAGACTGTGCCTTTTCCTGTTTATTGGTTTTGTAGAGCCAACATTTTTCAAATGATTTTAAGAGACTGACGACTCTGACAGAAAAACTGTTAAATCTTGACGAAAGCCTAATCCACTAAATAATAAAAAATATTATTTATGATTTTATCTCAACCTATAAATCCTAATCTTCAGTCATTCACTATTTTCTCCGATTTTGTAACTACTTTTAATATTTTTACGCTAAAGAACGGTTTAAAAAACAATTCTAATAATGAAAAATAGATTGGAACATAGTGCTCTGTTTGAAACAGGTGAATTTTCAATGATATTTATGTGATTCCAAGGTTTTCAGTGTCATAATTTGAGATAAAATGTTTTTGTTATTCTAACAAGTAAATCAACAGATTCTTCTTTTCATATATTTCTCTTCACTTCAGTTCTTAGTAAAATATTTGCCTTATTTTATAACAAGAAAGTAGCATAAATTTTTAGGGCTTATTATTATTATTATTATTAACAGTAATGAATGTCCGAAGGCGCGGGACTTAATTCAATATGGCCCTTAACCCCCCCCCCCCAACACACACAAATAACTTTTACCACAAGAACCTTCCCCAGCAGTCCACTAGTCAGACAGCAATATCTTGAATATCAATATCTCCCGTTGCCCCAAACATCCCCTTAAGCGGTTGTCCTCCAAATATGGAAAACTAGTATTGATGAAATAGGGACACTAACCTAGGTAGCAGTACACCGTTTTTCTTATTACAATTCTGACACAAAAAGCTAAACATCCTGCCTGTTTTATGTAAATGACTCCTGGCTACCCATGTGTGTACATTCTGTACTTGTTTAAATTGACTATGTGAAGATATCCTCACCTCTTTAACCTCTCCCTGCCAATCTTCCACCATGATTCAATGATCGCAATGATCTCAGCTTGGAAAACCATGACTTTAGCAGTTCTTCATTTGTTCAGTCCCTGCAGTCAAACTTCTGCCGCAGACACACTAGTATTCTTCTATCTGGAGCCAACAGAGTAACAGCAAATGAATTCATGCCATGAATTTCCTCCATTAGCCTTTTGATGGGTGTTCTCTCCTATACTGCTACTAATGATCTTACAATGTCTCTCGATCCCACGTCTTCTTTTTCGTCTCATTAGTTTTGGATACAAAAAATTAGTTCGCTTGCCTTAATATAATGTTTTGTTTAAAGATGGCTGAATCTTCCTTACCATTGAGTGTTTGAAAGACTATATCTAATCTGTTGCGTTTTATAGGACACAATACAAAATATTGAGAATGCGTACTATATGAATGCAATAAAATATAACAGCCGGAGAAAGTATAAAAATCCATAATATATCTTGATAATTCAATGTTTAGTAGCAATTTAACCTATTAATAAATAACACGTATACAAAAATAATAATATTTTTGAAATATTGGACAACACTTGTCTAATCAATGAAGTTGGGACATTTGTACATTAAATTTATCTGTAATAATACAATTCAATATTTTTACAGTAATATAATACAAAATTTGCAGTTTTAGAAAGAAAATAATATGAATGATAATAAAAATTATGTTAATAGTTAAATAATAACAAATTCTTTTTTCAGCATAGATCTATTTAGACAGTTTTACAATAATTTATTAATGATTCTATGTAAAATGACGACCATATTTTAATGATGGATGAATTCATTTCTAGAGAGAAATTCTTTGTTTTAAAGTAACTAAGACAGAATTCTTTCAATATAGAATGCCCATAGATAAATTGATATATATCCTTTACTTCAACTTATATTACATAAAGAAGATATACGGATACGCTGATTCACTGAATTTACTTTTATTTAAATAAACTAAGTCTCCCCTCCTTGATTATCCATATAATTGACTAACGCTGATCTCCTTTTAAATTTTAATTTAATTATTTTTTAAATTCTGCTGTCGTTTATTGTTTTAGTTAAGAATTTTTGCCGAAAAATGTTAAATTTTGAATAAATTAATTAAATTTAAGAAAAAAAAATCTATTGTGATACACTCATACGAGTTTTTCCCTCATTGCAATTTAATTGATAAATTTATCTTTTAAACCTATCATTCTTGGTAGAAAATTTCAAACAAAAGTGATAGGTTTTTGATAGTTAATATCCCAAGTTTCATGAAACCCATTGGCTTCATCTTTATGAAAGAAACGCGCAGCAAAACTGTTCAATAATGTTGTACTTAGGCCAACCGATTTTTCTACAGATTTGAAATTTTGGCAATACATGTAATTCTAATTAATATTATGTAGAAGACTGGGACATATAATAAATTGAAAAGCTATTTTAGGGGAAAATTTAACTTCACCGCCCCCCCGAAACACCACTAAATGAATTTAATCCGAAAACTATTTGTGAAATAAAATTTGAGACATCTTTATTATCTGTTAATATAACAAATAATAAAAATCCATTGGTGTTTTTATAGAGATATTCAGTAAAGTTGTAGTTCTTTAAACTTGGAATTTTGGCATCACCTTAATCGTAATTAATATTATATAGGTAATTAAAATAAATCAATCTTTACTTCTAAACCTTCCTTAAATGAACTTTTCTGAAAAATGTTTCAAAACAAAGTCATTGACCTACATTTATACAGTATTTGTATGTATACAAAGTTTTAAGAAAATCGTTGGTCCAATTTTTGAGAAAATTACAAAATAATGAAAAATCTATTCAGGACATAGTACTTTAGTTTGATAGATATTATGTGTCAAAACTTTATTGCCAAGTCCCCATTTAAACTAAAGTTTGAATTTATCGTTTTTTACCGCCCTTTTTGAGTTACTACCCACACATCTACACATACACGCATACTCACACACATCCATAAACATACCAAATTCTAAAAAACACATTTTTGGACCCAGGATCGAATTTCTTGCAGTAGTAAGAAGTAAAAGAGACCTGATAGTTTCATATTAAATGAAGCCCACCACTTCACATTTTAATATAAGATTTTTTATTTCTATACGTAGTTTCAAGAAGATTTATTATTTATTCAATTATTATTTTTTTTTTTTAATATAAGGCGCGTCAACATCTATGGTCATTGGCGTCCGCGGCCTTCTCAAGTCACTGCCGGCTCCTGTAGTCCAGTCGGCCAGTGAGTGTCGAGACTTGTAGGAAGAAAAAAATCTAAGGGTAGCACAGCTGGACTCGAACCTGTGTCTTCAGCGTGGGGGTCCAGGACGCTAACCACTTAGCTATTCCTTTCCCTATTTATTCAGTTATTGATTTTAGTAATAATTCTGTAAAGAATGGTACTAGTACTACATATAGTTTTGATAAAGATGATTTTCTTTTCGCTTTAGCGCTTGCACCCTATCCGAACCAGGTATAAGTTGTTGACAATGTTCAGACAGAAATGAAATTATTTAGGAAAAAATCTTTTTGTGATTAATATGAAATCTGGTCAATATTTCCATAACTGCTGTATTTTTAGTTAATAAAAATATTATTATAAACTCCAAGAGGTACATTTTATATATTTGCTAATGACATTAAACAACTATTCTCTCATAATCTCATTTTGAGGGCACATCATAACCACATATTCCAGATCCTCTCAGACTCCACAAATTGGACACAAATGGGGTATTAAAATACATTGATTATATTTAAATAAGCCCTGCATATAATACGATTAGTTCGGATTCTACAAATGGTGGTTAATTATTAATTTACTGAATGGTACTTGAGCAAATCAGAAGCATTTGTTTAATTTAGGGAATACTACGTTTTACATTTTGTAAAATTTTCTTTTTTATTACTATTATAATGTTTTAGTCACCTTTTAATTGTAGCTTAGCCGCCTAATTGTTTGGCTAAAATCTCTAAAAGGAATTTTGATGGATAAGAAATGGACAGTGGTAGCCGCCTCCTTTGCTAACTGTTCTACTCATTCGTTATTACTCTTTTCCGTGTGTCCCTTTAGCCAACTTATTTCTATAATTTTTCTCAAAGAATATGCATTATTAAACTTTCTATAATACTAACGATTAAGTGGCTACTGTGGTGTAATATTGATACATTATTGTAAAGCATTTTTACAGTCACTTAATATGGTGAAGTTTATTCTACTCGCATCAACTGTTAATATATATTAGAAAGCCATATAGATTGATCACTAATTCGACTGTTTATACCCATTATATTGATATTTATTTTATATCTGTAGGAATATAAACAACAAACTCCTAATTTTGCAAGACCCTACTGAAACCACTTTGGACATACGGACTTCAGCTTTGGGGAGCGACTAAACAGACACAGTTGAAAAAAAATGCAGACCTTCCAATTTCGCACACTGCGGACTATTCTTTCATCTCCTTTGTATGTTACAAACGGAACAATACATAAAGACACAAACACTGAAACGTACAACAACAAGCAGCACATTGGCTGTTCACTAAGTAACATGTCAAACTCAACGGCCATACAAATCTTCTCATCAACGATTTACGAACAACTCTAGTTCTAATTGTCTCATCAAGACAAAAACGGAAATGGCCATAAGACTCATTACATCCACCACAAACAACACTTCATATTGACTGACAGACCTCACTGAACGACATTATGAACTAGCATAATTACATTTCACACCCCTGCAGCATTTCTTCAGTTCATAAACAAATCACTCCAGCAAGGTATCACTGGATGGGGTATCTGCACACCGTTGTACACGTCCTTTCATTATCTTTACAGACAACAGCATTACAAGCAGAATACACTTTGTATTGGAATTGTATTACAATTAAATAAATAAAAAAAAGTCTGCCGGTGTACTTTAGTGATGCAATATAAATCGCAACGCTAACCCAGTCTCTATATTTGGATCCAACTGCAAACTCGAAATACGTGTTAGGCCAAATCTCATTGAATGTTGCGAAGGAATATGGTGCATTTCTCACGGATACAAGAATGTCTGACAGCTCCCACAAACCATATAGTTTAGTGGTATGGTTTGCTGTAAGACTTCATAATCGTTAGAAACTTGGGCGGTTTTGCTGAAGAAAAAATTTGGGTGATTATATCAGTTATAAAAGTGTTTATAAGTGGTGGTGTGATTTTAGCTTTCCAATAATTTATATAAGAACTTTCGTAGCAAGAGATGAAAATGAAGATGAAAAATATACAGAAAAGAATGATTGAGCAATGATTCCATACATATTTACATCACGTTTTTGTTAAAAAAAAAGGTAGATTTAATATGGAATTTATCTATAATTTATAATTACTCTTCAAAATTATTACATCCCCAAATCTGTTCCTCATTGCACAGGAAACAGTTCTCTAAAATATATATAAATCTTTCCAAACAGTGTTCAGACCTAATTTAACTCTTACTAATCTCCTTGTAAGAAAGATTAGTGTGTGAAAGGGGAGGGAGTTAATATTATTCCAAGATATTTATAGTGATTTACGGTTAGTATTATCTCTTTTCCCTAAAACCATTTCTCTTTTTTAACTGCTCTACTACCATTTTGAAAAAGTAATGCGTACTATTCATCAACAAAATAAAAATCATTAAACGTACACAAAAAAAAAGAAGAATATTAGAGATCCTGATTTTTAAAACTGAACTTTTATAACCTGATATCCTCTGATACTGAAAGCAAAGAATTTTTGTTTTGTTTAGTTAGTGGTTAATGGACGGATTGAAACTATCACTGTTGATACATCAAACTCACTCTCACTCTCTGTCTCACTCTCACTGTTCATTCTCTCTCACTCTCACTTGTCTTATTTGGAATCCAGCGCGAAAGTTTTCGCAATGCAGGCACAGGTCCACCCTTAGTCAGACCAAAAGATACAGATGATCCTGAAATTTGCGTCATGATTCTGGACATGAATTTATTAAATACAAGCGGCCAGTCCTTTTCTTGGACTTTCTATGTTAATCCCAATACGACCTCGCCTGGCATTGAAATCCTATATTAGCCACTACCAAGCGATATGGATAATTATAGTTGGCTAAAAATTACTTCTCGTCTTATGATCGGCCAATTTCAAACTCTCACCCACCCTGTTCGACTACTACTGTTAATCTGCTGGAATTGAAGCTGCTGAGAGCTTTTCTGTTGCCGAGATAACTCTCTAGGAATCAAGCAGGAAAACGTTTCCTCCGGCTTTAACTATTTATCTAAGTTTTATACATGCGTGTATTGCTTTCTTCTTTATCGAAAGGTCAGTGAAGTATTTATTTTCGATCATGTTCATTGAGTACGTAGATATATTTTGATTTCGATTGATTGAAAGGGCGATAATCCTGAATTATAAGTACCAGCTTCAGATTGCTTTATAGATAAGAATGTAAAGTAATATGATTTTTGGTCATATGTTATTAGTTAATTACTAATATGCTTTAAAGGGCTATGTAAGCTTTCAACTTACATGGAATAAATTTATATTATATAAATATAAATTTGTATATAAGAATCCATACAAGAAAACTTTAGGTGGTCTAAACTTTTTATTAACATGGTAACTTCTGTTAAGTATATTGAAAATATTTGGGCTTTACGGGTTGGGATCTCGTTAGTGATTTTGTTATAAAGAGATGTTTCGCCTATATTGCAATAAGTTTCTTCAGGTTAGTGTTGTGTCCTTGCTCCACTTCTATATATTTTCTATACTGCAGAAATCTCTTCCCACCCAGAAACAATCTCCATTCCTACGCTGATGACAATGTATTATTGCTTCAAATCCCGATCCTGTTTCCGCATTCCGCGCACTACAATCCCATATCATCTATCTACATGACAAGCTTATCAGGTGCAGAATAAAGGTCAATCCTACTAAAAGCAAATGCATATCCTTCACTCTCCGTCACGCTACTCTTCCGCCTATCCCTTTCAAACGTCAAAATCCCTTTTGTCCATCAGTAAATAAAAGCACGCTACAAAAAATTCCATGTCCTTCATTCAGTGAGTGTGGGAAAAATGAGTAAGACGCTAACCCTTAGAGATGAAAGGCGCCGACAATACCTCCACCAAATGGGAGAGAGGTAAAAGGCGGGAAGGCGTGAGAAATATGCGGACGATCATTTAAAAATAGCGAGGCAAAGTTAATCTCTCAGAGGTGCCGCGACCTAACACTTATAGCCGGAAATTTCCCTATGAAACCTTGCCCACGGTACAGTGTATTTTAACAAAATATTTCAAAAATCGAAAAGACACAGGAAATGTCAAACTTGGTGTTCCGTTTATGGACTATCATCGCATCGGCCACCGGAAATGTGCTGAAGAACTTTACTGAAGGGTTTTTTTTTTTTTATTTTTTCGAGATTTTCTCGAAAACGGCTCCAACGATTTTCTTTCAACTTCGTATACTATTTATACACGTTAAATGTCCATCACTTTTATTTATAATGGATGGAAGATTCTTCTCTACCGTTGCTTGTATGAAGGAAAAGGATCGTGAGTTTCGGTCTTTTTTTTGAAATAAAATAAAAAAAAACTTTAATTCTTGCCAACGTTTCGACAAATATATTGTCTTTTTCAAGGCCTACAACATATAAATACAATAGGTTCTTTTTTAAAAGTCAAAATCAAAAACAAAAAACAGAAAGTAATAAAAAATAAAATTATGGATTAATTTATAAACATTTTTTGGTTTACTTACATAAAAAATAAAAACTATTAAATAATCTTTAAAACATATCAAACTTGAAAACTTATGTATAATTTTGTAAATAAAAAGTTGAGAACACCTCAACAACACAGAGAATAGTGAAAAAATAAACCATAGTGAACAGCGGGCAGGTATATTTATAACGGGACTAGAGGAGAAAGGGGTCTATTTGGAAAAACAAGGTCAGGGATTAGGAAATCAGGTTGTGATAAATTGAAGAGAGACCGTTGGTATCTGTCCTATAATTAATAGAATTTTTCTCTTTTTTTATATATAGCATTTCTAAAAAATTAAGATAACACTTAAAATTAAGATTCAAAATTATTAAATAATATTTTCCCCTGAAATTGATTTGGGGGGGGGGGTTCTGGGAGAATAGTAACGTTATACTTTCTTTGAATGTACCAAATTCAGTATAATATATGGTTTTTACCATTTACATAATATTAATACTCATTAAAAGCATTGGTAGAATTCAAAGTTTGCAGAAAATTTACTAACCAAAAGTGCGATTTTACAGACAAGCTTTTTGGATTTTTTTTTTTTTTTTTTTTAATTTTCTTGTAAACGGTTACGACGATTTTCTTTAAACTTTCGAAAGGTTTTTCTGATAAAAATTGATTTTAGTGAGGTATTAATTAGTTTGTCAGTTAGTTTAAATTTTCTGACGCACAAGCTCATTTGGTTTTTGACATAAAACGTTCCATATAGGGCTCAAGTAAAATCCCCCACACCCATGATTATACCATTCCAACTAAACCTTGTAAAGTGCAATTTTAAAGAAAATTTCTTGATTAAATTTTATTAATTAGAGTGTGAGTGTTCACGTGAGTATTCACAACAGATTTTATATTTTTATTTACATATTTCATTGCTAGTGAAAATTATGAAAAAATTAATAATTTCATGGAGCAAAAATAATTTGGTTCTTTTCTAATGTAAAAAATCTGTTGTGAAACACTCACACACAACTTTCTCTTACTCCAGTTCTCAAAATTATAATTGACAAATTTTATAGTTTGTGTACCAACTTTAATGAAATTCGTCGAAAACTGAAAAAACTGTTCAGTAAAAGCGCACTTCCGGTTTACTAATTTTCTTAAAACTTGGAATTTTGGCCATCTATTTATTTCTACTTAATTTTGTTTGGATGATAGAATTGTATAATCAACTATGGATAGCAATTTAGAGGAAGCTGTAACCCCACCCCTCCCCTAAAAGTGTCCTTAAATGAATTCCCCAAAGAAATGTTTTTAATAAATGATTGTAGTTACACATAGAGTGGGTGAGAAGATGGGTGGACGTGCGCTACCCGGGCTTGACGTCAACACGAGGATACGACGTGAGTCACGAAAATCGTCGGAGCGATTGTATGGCGCCAGATCGTGAAAAAGTGAAAAAAAAATCATTAGTAAAGTGGTTAAAGTAAACGCACTTCCGGTGTATCCGCTTTTTCCACAACTCGGAATTTCAACAACATATTTAATTCTAATCAACATTATTTAGATGTCAGAATTATCTAATAAACTGAAATAGCACTTTGGCTGGAAACCTAACCCTACCTCTCGCCCATAACTGTCCTTAAATGAATTTTCCCAGAGAAATGTTACAATTAAAAGTTGTAGCTCTTTGTATGTGTAGTTGATATACCAAGTTTGAAGAAAATCGTCGGAGCTGTTTTTGAGAAAATTTCAAAAATGTAAAAAAAGCAACTAGTAAAGCGGTACTTCCGGTTGAGGAACTTTGACAGATAACGCACCGTCAGATCCCATGGTGATACCTAAACGTAATATCAAGTTTGAATTTTCTACGATTTTTCGTTTTTGAACTATGCTGTTCACATACATACATACATACACAGACACACACACACAGACACACACATCCCACACCACACACACCGACCATTCGCTAAAAACCACTTTTTTGAATCAGGGGAATCTCAAAACGGATATTTCCGGTGAAAACTCGATATCGAAAATTTGACACGATTACAATACTTCCTCTTACTAGGAGTAAGAGAAAGTAAAAAAAGAAGAAAGAAATTATGTTATATTTTTTAAAACCCGAAATCATAAATATAAAAGAGAAATAATTGAGTAACGATTTTTTTAATCAAAACAATATTAAATTCCTAAATGAACCACGGGGCTTCTTCTCTTACAGCAAATATTTATAATTTTATTTTAATCATATCTCTCTTAATTTTTTCAATTGAATGAATAAAATAAAATTACTATAAAAAAAAAAAAAATTAAAGAAAAGAGTCAAATTAAAAAAAAAGAAAGCAAAAAAACGACTGTAGCGAACTAATTGCTTTTATATTGGGGTCATTCATTAGTCAACAATATTCATCCTATTGGAAACGAAATAAAGGTAAAATTAAATCTTGAAATTGTGTCAAAGTTTTTAAACGAAGTTTGTGGTTCAAGTTCTTCATTTATTAAATCTTTTATATTTTTTTTTTTTTTTTTTATAAATTTTTAATTTGCATTTCTTTTATAAAATTTTCAAAATTTTTTTTGGCTGGAATTCGCGTTTCTTTGAAGCAATAGTCAATTATAATGAAATAAAAACTTCCAGAATTTTCAACTGTAAACTGCAAAAGGAATTGCGGATACAGCTTAAATTTTTATTTTTAAGTGAAGTAATTTTATAGGAAGAGAACGTTTTTAGAGTGTGGGAAAATAAGTAAGGCGCGAATCCCTAGAGATGAAAGACGCCGACAATCCCTCTACCAAGTGGGAGAAACGTAAAAGGCGGGAAAGCGTGGGAAATATGCGGGCGATGAAGTAACCATTTAGAAATAGCGAGGCAAAGTTAATTTCGCAAAGGTGCCGCTACCTAACACATATGTCAGGTTATAAAGTGGAAAGTGATTATATAAGTGGTTATAATGTGGCTATAAAGCCGGAAATTTCCCTATGACACTTTGCCACGGTGAATTGTGTTTTAACAAAATATTTCAAAAATCGAAAAGTCGCAGGAAGGTCACACTTGGTATTCCGTTTATGGACTATCATCGCATCGGGCGTTAAAGCATCATTCCCTATGTAAGTGAACAATAAATTAATGACTATCCATTCGGTACGTATTATCTTACTCCAAACATAATTTGTTCTTTTCCAGTTCTGATCCAGGAATCTGACAGTAGCGAGGTTGGTATTGAACTATGGAGGGACTAGAGTGGCCTCCTGTTTATGTAATTACTGCCTCCTGTTAAATTCCATACGAGCAAACAGGAGACCCGCCAACAATAGAATGGTAAGGGGTAGTCGCCTAAATTGGAGCGCAGAAACATTAGCTGATTTTGGTCTGATGCTTCCCTGATGAACCCAGCGAATTCCCGGCGTCATAGCATTTGGGGCAGTACAGGCAACAATGCGAGAGCACTAAATTCCAAAACATTTTCATAAAACCAGAAAAAATATTACGTATAGGCCTTCATGAGCTAACGCAGCGTATTGAGGTTGACCTCGTGCAAAGACGTTTTTTGCTGACGTTGTTGCATCTTGATGGAGTCGTTGTGGCAGCTTTTGATATACCTCAACGGAATCAATAATTCAACTAAGGGAGGGGGTTAAATATTCTGTTTTCTCGGTGGAGAGAAAATCTCCTTCTTGGTTGAAGGTAAAATCCACGTTTGGCTCCATATCTTTGGAGGCGATTCCATTGGTAGGGAGTTTACAAGGATTCGCCTCTCCTGCGGTCACTGGTCATGGACGAGCTCCTGCAGAAGCTCAGTAATTACTGTTTCTATGTTTAGAGTTACGCAGATAACCTCGTGATTATCGTCATAGACAAATCCTTGAAACTGTTTCAGATGTCACAGATATTACTCTTGAACGCATTTCTAGCTGAAGCCACAAGGTAGGCCTTAACATAAACTCTCAGAAATGTTCTTTGGTGTTGTTTACGAGGAGAAGGAAACTTAATGGTTTCAGGAGCCCCCACCTTCTTTCATGTAAATATTCTTCCAGTAATGAATATGGTAAAATATCTTGGACTCACGTAGGACATTACGCAGGCATTAAGCTCTACGTTACTAACAAAGCATAAGATCTTTATAGGCCTGCAAAAGATGCTTTGACAAAACATGGGGCCTGAAACCCAAGATGTTATAGTGGATACACATCACGATGACGAGACCCATAGTAACATACTCCTCTCTAGTTTGATGGCATAGGACTGAGAGGAGTTACAGCAAGAAAATGGTAGGTAAAGTCCAGGGGCTCGCATATTTGGACATTAATGGTGCCATGAGCTCTACTCCCAAAGCGACCTTAGAGGTAAGTACCTCTTCCGCATAGTTTGCGAGGGCGCAAGATCTTAGGACGGCCTATTGACTAACTAGCACTTGTAACCTGCGACTCGGTTTATTAAAACAATTCTGCTATTCTGTTATTAAACTGTTTTGAACTGTTAACGATAATAAGTGATGATAAGAGGAAACAATAGACAATAAGGAATAAAAAGATCTGTAAATTGTGTCAGCGAATGTGTGCATGTATATGCGCTTGTGAGTATATCAAATACAAGTTAAGAAATTGGTGGAAAGGTACTGAATGTTGAGACAGACAGAAATATAGAAATGAAGTATGTAGTGAATTATATGGGACCGTACAGAAAGAGTGTGATATGAGTGATTGAATGGAGATGCTGTTTTGAAAAAATACTACAATATGTTTATACAGATCGCGTCCTTACATGGAGAGTAAGAAGTGAATAGGCTAGAAGATGTTTCCTAAAAGATGATGAAGAAGAAGACAATCTGATTGGTTTTTCTCCCAAGTAATCTACACCTTAGAGATTTCCCTCATTCTTTGGTATATATGTAATGGGGACAAAGATCAGCTTGGCATAGATTTAGCATTCACATCTTGCGCTAGGTAATTTCACGTGAGAAAAGCACAGTGTCCTGAATTTCCAATATTTTTTAAGAAAAAGAAAGAGCTACCAAAATGTAACTCTATATTCCAAGCTAGATTCTTACAAATAAATATTTTTAAAATATATGTAAGAAACAAAAATTAGAAAATTGTATTACTATTTTCAATTTTCTCCGATTTTCTCCATAAAAAACATCTACGGGTTTCATTGAACTTCATTTACTTACTATATATGTTTGGAACTTCTGTCGAGAAAAAAACTCACGAGAAAAATGTTTCAAATAAAAGTGGTAGTGTTTCATTTATGTGGATAGTGTAGGATGTTTAAAGAAAATCGTTGGAGCCTTTATCGAAATAAAATCGTGAAAAACTGAAAACAAAACATTCAGTAAGGTCGCAGTTTAGTGGCTGGAATTTGTTCGAAACTTTCGTGTCAGATTGCCATATAATACCTAAACGGAATTCCACGTTTGAACTTTCTGCGGCTTTTAACTTTTGAGATATTTTGTTCTCCTGTACACATACATACATACACGTATATATTACTTTCCCTTACTCCTAGTAAGAGGAAGTATTGTAATCGTGTCAAATTTTCGATAATGAGTTTTCTCACCGGAAATATCCTTTTGAGGTCCCCTCAGTCCAAAAAAGTGGTTTTAAGCAAATGGTCTGTGTATGTATGTATGTATGTGAACAGCTCAAAATCAGAAAACCGTAGAAAGTTCAAACTTGATATTCCGTTTAGGTATCACTATGAGATCTGACAGTACGTTATCTGTCAAAATTCCTCTACCGGTAGTGCAGCTTTACTAGTTAATTTTTTTTACTTTTTTGCAATTTTCTCAAACATGGCTCCGACGATTTTCTTCAAACTTAATATATCAACTACACATACAAAGAGCTACAACTTTTATTTGAAACATTTCACCGGAAAAATTCATTTAAGGGCACTTTTGTAGGAGGGTGTGGGCTTACGGCATCCTCTAAATTCTAAAATACTATTTCGTTTATTAGACAATTCTGTCATCTAAATAATGTTAATTAGAATTAAATATGTTGTTGCGATTCCGAGTTTCAAAAAAAAATCGGATGACCGGAAGTGCTTATTACCACTTTACTAAATAATTTTTTTCACTTTTTCGCGATTTTCTCAAAAATAACTCCGACGATTTTCTTGAAACCTCTTATGTAAACTACACATACAAAGATGTACAACTTTTATTTGAAACATTTCTCTGGGAAAATTCAATTAAGGGCACTTTTAAGGGGTTGTAGAGGGGGTATGTTTTTCTCTAAAGTGTTATCATAGTTGATTACACAATTCTATCATCCAAACAAAATTAATTATAAATAAATAGATGGCCAAAATTCCGAGTTTCAGGAAAATTAGTAAACCGGAAGTGCGCTTTTATTGAACAGGTTTTTTTTTCAGTTTTCGACGAATTTCATTAAATTTAGTACACTAACTATAAAATTTGTCAATTATAATTTTGAGAACTGGAGTAAGAGAAAGTTATGTGAGTGTTTCACACCAGATTTTTTTTTATATATATATTATATCTATATACTTCATTCGCTAAAGACGATTTTATCGTACTCAGGGAGCCTCAAAACCTGTATTTCCGGTAAATTTCGAAAATTTGACACGTTCGCAATACTTCCTCTTGCGAGGAAATGGGAGATAGAAATTATATATTACTGATGATTCTATGTTTAAAATAAATAATATAATAATGGAGTAAAATATAAATATTTTTAATAATAAAACAAGCAAAATTATTAGTCCGCTGGGGCCAAAGAGAAAAACTTTTTATCTTTAAAAGTCTATTTGACTTTTCGAGTGATCATCTTTGGTCACAACCGCTCTCTCAGGCACAGCGTACTGAAAACATTCAATTTTACCATTTATTGGAAAATATTCTGCCTGCTAGTACCTTTCCAGCAGCTAATTTTTCATATATCGCGAATAATTTAATTAGCGATAATACTAACACTATGATGTGAGTATTGACATTTTTGATATTAACGACATTTTGGCCTGCCAGGGATAAACATTGCGCCTGTTTATATTAAAATTATTAGTGGACTGATATTTAATAGCGGTTTTTTGTTTTTTTTACTTTCTCTTACTCCTCCTAGTAAGAGGAAGTATTGTAATCGTGTCGAATTTTCGATATGGAGTTTTCACCGGAAATATCCGTTTTGAGGTCCCCTGAGTCCAAAAAAGTGGTTTTTAGCAAATGATGTGTGGGTGTGTGTGTGTGCTGTGAACATCCTTAGCCTCCCCCACACACAAACGAAAAATCGTAGAAAGTTGAAACTTGATATTCCATTTAGGTATCACCATGGCATCTGACAGTGGGTCATCTGTCAAAATTCCTCTACTGGAAATACCCCTTTACTTTTTTTTATTTTTACTTTTTTGCGATTTTCTCAAAAATGGCTCCGACGATTTTCTTTAAACTTGGGGTATCAACTACACATACAAAGAACTACAACTTTTATTTGAAACATTTCTCTGGAAAAATTCATTTAAGGCCAGTAATGGGGAGGAGTGAGGTTAGGTTTTCATCTAAAGTGCTATTTCAGTTTATTAAACAATACTATCATCTAAATAATGTTAATTAGAATTAAATATGTTGTTGAAATTCCGAGTTTGAAAGAACGGATGACCGGAAGTGCGTTTACTTTACTTTACTAAATGATTTTTCCACTTTTTCGCGATTTTCTCAAAAATGACTTCGACGATTTTCTTGAAACGTATTTATACAAGCTAAACATACAATGATCTACAACTTTTATATAAAACATTTCTCTCGGAAAATTCATTTAATGGCACTTTTGGAGGAAGGGAGCGGTTATGTTATTCTCTAAAGTGCTATCATCCAAACAAAATTAATTCGAAATAAATGGATCGGTCAAGATTCCGAGTTTCAAGGAAATTAGTTAACCGGAAGTGCGCTTTTACTGAACGGTTTTTTTTTTAGTTTTCGTCGCATTTGAATAAATTTGCGATACACAAACTATAAAATTTGTCATTATAATTTTGAGTACTGGAGTAAGAGAAAGTTGTGTGAATGTTTCACACCAGATTATTCTTTAAATATATTTATAGTTCCAATCATCAATGAAATTATTTTGTTTAAGAATTAATTATTATCAGTACTTTTAAGTTTCACAACATTCTAAGGTGCATCTGTAGATAATTTTGAAGAACGTTATCTCGTTCATCTTCGTTTACAGTCAGAATAGAATAATTTAGGGTAGTGACAAAAGAGTGTTTAAACAAACGAAATATTAGTGTTATATATACTTAAAGTTATTCCCCAATCGTATTACATATAATTTGTTTCATTTCTTTGTTAATGAATTTACTATATTTTAATTATAATCATCATTAGCAATACGAGTATATGTGTTTTATTTTATTCTCTTATTTACAAAATGAATAATCTGAAATAAAGCATTCAACTATTATTTCTTACTTCAATTATTATGGTACTAATTAAAACATTTTGTTGAAACATCTCATACTTAGTATTTAGGAGTCCGATCACTATTAGTTGAATATTTTTTCCGATAGAGAAAAAAAACAACTAAGTATACTCTAAATACTTAGTAAATATTTCTAAATAAAATAAATAACTAAATATTTTTATTCATACATCTCATCCAAAATATTTAATTTGTTTTAAATATTATTCAGCCAACAAAACTTCACTAATATGACCAGGCACTTTAAAGATTAACTATGATATCATGCTAGCTTTCTCAGAATCCTTTAAAGAGAAAACTTTCAAACATAAGTGTCAAGCCTTCAAATGAAAGTTAGTATACTAAGTTTAAAGAAACTGCTGGTATTGTTATTAATAAAAAAAAATACGGTAGAAATCGAAAAAACTTTCACACTTTCGATGAATCGATTTGCTTCAAATTTGGAGTTTCAGCAACATATTTAATACATTAGACAAATTAAAGACCAGTCAAATATGTTGAAATAGAACTTTAGAGATGTCTAATGCCACCCTCTTCCTCCAGAAACTCTTAAAAATGAATTTTGCTAGAAAAATGTTTTAAATTAAAGTAATAATAATAGATTAGATCAGAGACATTTTCCGTGGAAGCCTGCTTCATTTTGGACCGGTTTCGGGCGTTCGCCTTATTCAGGATGCATTTTACAGACAGTGTGACAACACAGTCTTGCATAGAGCAAATTCAGTTTACACACTGACTGGTGTTTTTAACTGTATTTAAAACTAAACTCTTAAACTAGGTCAAGGGGTATGGTCAGCTGGGTGGGAAACACGTGTTTGGGTTTTTAAAGGGTAAATTTTCCTTACAATGGAAACAACACGTGGGGGTCTAATTTTTAAACTCTGTTGTTGGAGGGAGATTTACTTTACAATAACCTAATCAAAATAAAATATAAAATATATAAAAATAAATTAAAATTAAATTAAATAACGATTTAAACTAACATTATTTAAAACTAAGCGATTTTTATAATTATGCATTCCAGTCAATATTTCACTTTTTACATAACATTCACATACGGCATCCACGCACGCATGTATAACTAAATATGTTTTTTTTTTAATTAAGTTTTTTATAATTATGCATTCCACTCAATATTTCACATAATATGCATTCACGCAACATTCACATACGCCATCCACGCACGCATGTATATGGTTTTTTATAATTATGTTTTTATAATTATGTATTTCACTCTTATTTCACCCTTTCACACACATTCACATACGCCATCCACGCACGCATGTATACTAACCTAAATATGGTTTTATATAATTAAGTTTTTTATTATGCATTCGACTCAACATATCACCTTTTTACACAACTTTCACATACATCATACATCATCCATCATCCAAATATGCACGCATAATTTTTTTTTTTTATATATATATATATTTATAACTAGCAGATTTAAAACTAACCTAAAACTAAAATCTGTTTAAGAACTACTTGGTGCATGTATAATGTTTGCACTGGTAATTGCGTTTCTATTGCTATTGTGGGAAGAGTGTTTTGAATAATGGTTCACTGGGAAATTTTGTGTGTTCGATTATTAAGTTTTGTGTCTTGTGTTTATATAAAAAGTAAAGTAAAGTAATGCCTATTTATTCAGGCGGGCTTAACGTCCAACTACCAAATTAGGTGTCGTGGACGGGGGCGAAAGCACTTACTTTACTAATAACATTTTTTAAAACAAATATAAAATTTAGTTATACGCTGGACTCGAACTTGGGTCCTCCCACTTACAAGTCCATGCTCATAACCACTACACCAACACCCGCCCCCGTGTTTATATATTTCGAGTTGTTCCATTATGTCATGTCGTCGTCCTTTGTGGGCAGAATGTATTAGCTTCTTAGACATATACCATGTTTAATGAAACCTGTCGGTGAGTTTATGGAGAATATCTGTTTTTATAAGACATTAAAGTCTTGAAAGCAAATAAAGATTTATTTATTATTATTAATATGTCCTTACGCGTTGTTCTAGTGGCTAGCGCACTCGCCTTTTGTGGAGAATTAAGGGTTCGATTACCGTGAGGGCAAAGTCTATGTTCACCCAGCATCCTTATGAAAAGTGGGAAGCTACAGTTAGTAGCGCCGTTGTTAGCGCTGGGTAAGAACTAAACGGGGTAGGAACTGCGGTGGGGCCCCCCCAATCAAATCGCCGTCTGGCAAGCCTTGGGCCTTCATGGGCTGTTGCGCAATAGGGTTATTATTATTATTGTTATGTTATTAATAATAATAATTATTAGGATGGTAATTAAAAGGAATGAAAGATGAAGGATGGATGAAAGAAATGGCGTGCTTTTTTTTTTAAAGGTATTTTTTAATTTACTTTTAGTTCCATCCGTAATTTCCATTGTGAACAAAAAAAAAAACAAAATGTGAAAGAATTAAGATAAATAGTAAAAAATCAAGAACTTTTTCAGATCAAAGAGGTATTTGGTTTGGTAGATTTGCCTCCCCCTTCAAAATCAATTTCTGAAGTAATATTTTATTATTTCATTAAATTATGATTAGGAAAAATGTAATGTAATGACATGGTAAAATCATTGACATTGGCAAAGTCATAGCAATGTCAAACCCAACAAAGAAAGAATAATTTACAATTAGTGGAAGAATAATTTACAACTAGTGGCCTAGCCAGCTGACTGACTTCAAAACAAGGCCGCAGCCAAACAAACAAATCAAGGGTAAATACCCTTACATCAAAAGCAAGCGCCGATAAGGCTGGCCACTGACCTAAATCGGTGGTCATCAAACTACGAAGGTCGCACACTAGGACAGATGTCTTGGTGTGAGTGTGGGCAACACAAATATATAAATTCGCCTCATTGGAAGAGGGGAGGATTATATCATATACGATTATACGAGCACGTCTTCATATACGAGCAGCAGTTTACGCGTCCATATACAGTTTATTTAAACTTATTATCTTTTAGTTGTGCATCTTAGTTCGTTTATCTTATCATTCTAATTTATTACTTATTTATCTTCTATTTAATTCTAAGTATTTTGTTGTTATTAGTTACCATTTATTACGTTAAAATCATTGTGCAAATACAGTTTATTTTTATAAAATCCGTATTAATAATTCGAGCACTAACTTCCAAAATCTCAAACTAACTTCCGCCCTCTTCAAGACATCTTCTACATCAGGAATCACATTAAACGATTCCATTGCATCTAGATGTCTTTCTTTGTTGGGTTTGACATTGCTATGACTTTGCCAATGTCAATGATTTAACCATATCATTACAGCAATGCAAAAAACTAAAATACTATTAATTTCTAACAGGTTTTTATGTTTTATTTCCTGGTATTTGCTCCCCAACGGACACCTCATGGCACCCCCGAAGCTCTGCTCTCTATACTCCTTTCTCCTCAATAAATAATTTTTCAACAAGTGATTTCATCAAATCACTATCACCAGTAACTTTTAACACATTACAAATACTTCTAACATAAGTACAACAAAGCCTCTAAAATTAAATCCACTTGAGGTTTTAAATACTTTGATGTTAAACAAAGCTTTTATAAGTACCTAGATTTTAACTTTGATTGGATCTAAGTGCTTATAGGTAATTCCAGAAAATAATGTGCATTATCACAGTAGAGTGAGAGTTAGTTTTATTACTAATAAATAGATAGCGCTATAACTTTTCCACTGAAAATTCTCAATAAAATATTTATGAGGTTTTTTTTTTTAAGCAATAAGACATAAAAATTAACTTCCAATTTATGTATTTCTACTTTTTAAATTTTTTTTGTCTATTTATTACCATTGTGAAAGAACATTAAAAATTCAAAAGAATTGGTCAACTTTTATATGGTAATGTTCGAACATAACTATTTGTTGTCCAAATGAGCCAACTGAATTCTAAGTTATGATACTGAATTCACCAAATATGGTGAAATAAAAAAAAAAGAAATGGATGAGAAGTATTGTAAACAAAAGGCAGAACTAATTTGTCTATTATGCCAACACAAAAGCTATGATAAATTTTCACTATACTATATAGAATAAATTCGATCTCACACACACTTTTTGCCTCCTCACATTACTTGCAGATTCAGGACCATTTTTTTTTGTTTTGTTTGGTTTTAGTTTTATATATATATATATATATGCTTTAAGCTTACAAACTCTTTGCCAAAATGTATTGTGTTTTTTACTTATTTAAAATATTCAACAATAATTTACTACTTTCATTTTAATTTCATTCGGATTTTTCTATTTAATATTAGAGTGAGTTGAAATGTGGAAAAAATGACCTGGACAATAATTAATAACTCCTGGATGTTTTTATATTGAAATGATTATAATTTTGTCAAACTTTCAAAATTAAATTTTCAGCGAAATATAAATTTGTGGTCCCCAAAGTAAGAAATAAAGTTTTAGCAAATTTACTGTGTATTTGCATAATGTACATGTGTGCGCGTGTGGAGACAAAAGATAAAAAAAAACAACGATATCACAAGAAAAGTAATATCCAGAAATATGAATATACTGAATGGTTTCCTTTTTTTTAATCTATCTATTGCAAACAAATCCCTATCGCTTTTGTTTCCAAGAAAATTGATTGTGGAGTTTTGCGGGGGGGGGGGGGGAAGTGGAAAAAGTTAAGCTTTCCTCTATGTTGCCATATCAATCATATGTATGGTGTGATGGATGCAAGAAACTTGAAATAATATTAATTTTTAAATAAATCTAAATTATCAAAATATGTGACATTCCCTTGCAAAAGGACCAGCCAGGTAATACAAGTACAGTTACTAGAAATGTCCAAAAACCTTTATGGCTTTGTTCTATCCCCTTCTCCTCACAAGGGAGGCACTAAACGGACAAAGGGAAGAGATATTTTAAGACAGACTCGTTCTAGCTACCAAGTTGAAAACATCAGAGCCAGTATAAAGTTTTAAGAGTTTATTCCAATTAAATTATAAGCATATTGTTGTGATAATCTAAAGTAACTTAAATTCTATTAGAGAATATATCTTTTGAAAAACAATATGACTTCTTTATTATTGCTAACACTTCTTCTCTTTTAAACTACATATTTACAAGCCCTTCATACAAATCCGCTCGTGCTACACAACCAGCTACCATATATACATCATCTCACCATTACATTACAATGGCTCCGCTGTTTAATATTAAGAAATTTGTATAAAATCGATTAATAGAAAATGCCTCTTTATAGAATACATTTCTGAGCTTTTTGGATTTTCTCGAAATCGGGTTTCTTTATGTTTCGATTATTATTATTATTATTATTATTATTATTATTATTATATTATTATTATAATTATTATTTGTCTGTAGGGCGGGACCAAGCTTTACGCTATCCAAAGCCCCACTGGGCCCATAAACTATTCTAAGCCCACAAACCGGGTCTAGAATAAATTACAGACCCGGATCTAACACACCTAAGAATCACCGAGGTGCCATTTTAAACCATAATATCCAGTAAGAAATCTAACCAGTTGCCTAAAAACACTGCCTGGCTCACTGATAGTCCTGTCTCAGACCTTCAATGAACAACTTAGATTGCCGACAACCAACTGTGCTCATCCATAAGTATGAATGCTGTAAAGCTATCCATGACAGGAATTCTGGCAGACTTGTGCCTGAAGACACATACCAGCAATAGCCTCGGGACCAATGAAAGGAGGCGAGGTGGCTAATTTGGCAAAATTAACCACCTTTTCATTCCCAAAAATTCCCATGTGACCTGGTACCCAGACGATAAGCACATCTTTCAAAGAAGAAGCTCTTCCAGTCTTTTAGAACATTCCAGTGACCAACTTGGAAGGGAAGACACAAAAACTCAGCGGCTCAAATACTAAATTTCTTATGAAATACATTTTTCGCTTCTACTTAAAACAATTTTCGGAACAAAAATGATTGTACGGGATTGTAGAGATCTCTGACAAGTGTACAGAGAATCAACATCACTGATTTGGAAGTAGACAGGGTAAATTTTTGTGCAAATGCCAAGTTTGGCCCTGCCAACAAGATCAACATACAATTTGCCTCTACCAACTAAGATCTGCACCAGCAACTGCTCCAGGCGGGCTCTCGCTCAGGCGGTTCTGCGATCATCGCCGCTACCCTCTTACTCGTCAACACAGAATAGTGGTAAGTGTTTAAAAAACTCCACGAAGTTATCTATTTTCAGTGCTAGTATATCAGTGAATTTATGTTATTCTTCCTTGATATAATAGTATTTTTATTAGGGCAACTTTTCATGTAAATTCCAACTTTGGAAAATAATTGCCAATTTTATAATGGTATTAACTCTTTTGTGATGGGATCCGCATCATTAAAGATTCATATATCCGAAGAGCGGAGAAGCACACATTAACTGAATCAAAAGTTAGTTACTCCCTACCTAGGCCAGACCAGGAAGGCAGAGTTCGATTCATATAAACAGAGCGACTGCCAAAGAGTTCAGAACAGTTTACGATCGTTTTACAACAGTACAACCAGTCAGCAACCTATCTACTACCTTCTCATTACTCAGCCATTCTGCCTCTTTATATTTCTCTCGCTAACTAACTTCTCTTTTACTGTAAAGCGCTTGCAGTTTGTGTGTTCTATTAATATAGTGTTCGGCATTCATCTAGATTATTTATCTAAAATCCATTCTCTCTAATTCGCTCCCCTTTTCACTTCCAATAAATCGAGTGTATATTTCACATCAGATCTTCTTGCATTTAGTAATATAATTTAAAAACAGATGGCTATTTTTTTTATTTGAGTGCTTATAGTAAGCACGCCGTGGTTCACACCATCTTTAGTTCCGGCCTTCCATCAAAACTGTCTCCAAGGGAATCGAACATTGAATTCTCGCAACGAATGCGCTAGCCATAGATAAACGCATAAGGGATGAAGTGATATGATCTTACTTGCTCGTCGAATGGATTACTTTTTCAATAATTCATCATATTCCTCCTTAAAATGGCGTTTCAGATTAGTTTAACAATTGAAAAAAGTGTGGCTATATATATTTTTCTTTTTTGGAGTAATGGCTGTGTGCTTTTGATAAACGTTGTCTTAAATTATGACTGTCAACAACCAATAGCCTTAATAGTTTGAATGTAGTACCACGAAAAACACATCATTTAACATCTAATACGGAATGAGATGGCCGTCGCCCTGGCCAAGATAGGTGCTACGACCCCGCTTTTAGGGCCGGAACCTTTTTGTGAGGGTAGTGACCAGTTTCTGTTGGAGGAACTTAGGAAGGAGGAGGAGGAGGCGAGGAGATCTCAACTCTGGTACTCCCACCCCGGTTTGCGGCAGGCCAAGGTCTGCCTGGGAAATTATAACCAACGGAGATCGGAGGCCTACATCGATTTGAGTAAGAACAAGCTCCACGTTCTTACGGATTTCCTCACTGGGCATTGCCGACTTAGATGATACCTGGTGAAGCTGGGTTTGGAAAGTGACAGCTCTTGCAGTTTCTGTGGGGGAGTTGGTGGAAACTCCATTACATCTCCTAACTGACTCAGAGAAGATTCAAGAACCTGGGTAGCTACCAGGTGGAGGAGGGCATATACCCTCTCTAGAGCCGGTCAGGGTATTGAGATTCCTCGGGGATCTCAACGTTATGGAGGTTTTGTAGAACGAATGTTCAAAAGACATCTGATCGGGTGTTGTGAGCAATAACCTGCGGCCCCCAGGGGACATAGCACAATAGATCGAAAGGTCGCAGTGCATTGGCCCCCCCCTTCAAAAAAAACATCTAATATTGAAACTTCTTTCACTACTAAAAATTTATCTGTGGATGTTTTAAATCCCAAGGCCCATTATAGGGTAATAAAAAAGCCTGTTTCATCATAAATTATAAGCAATTATAATTCAATTATTCGCTGAGAATTCTAAAAATAAGTAATTATGATTTGCCTCAAATTTTTAAATAACTACTTAAAGAACATATTTTGTAATGTTTAAGATTGGTTTTACTTCATAAGAAACATGAGATGATGGAGACTAAGCTAGCAACAAACTTACTGTGAAGATCCACTACTCCCCTATTTACCGCCTATAATTAATTTATCATATCTCATTATAATAAGTTCTTCCAATCTCTTTTTTGGCATCTTTCCAGTGAATACAACTCCATTCTTTTTAATCCTTTATTTATAAGAAAATATTCAATAATCACTAGATTAATCCCTTTCTAGTATAGGAAAACAAATTTATTTCTCAAAGCTAAAAATCTAATTAGCCAGATCGTTTCTTTCGTTACATCCATTTCTTTTAATAAATTCTATATCTTTTAATTGAAAGGTGAGTTTTTTTTAAAAGAAAACCTAAAAACAAATTCAATTTATTTTTCTAGGCCCAGGCATCTTTCTTTTGATTTTCAAGAAAATTAAATAAGTGGATTTCTTTCTTCTATAATTCACTCACTAATCGTCTTTTGTAGAATTAATTTTTTTTTTCTCCTCTCAATTTTCTCAAGAATCTCAGCAAGAATTGTTTTATAAAATTCATAAAATCATTTAAGTGAAATGGATAGTGGTGCTACATCACAACTTCTGGGGCCTGAAGTATTTTTTCTGGATTTCAGCAACCAGTCTCATTTAAGACGAACTTAAGAAGGAGGAGGAGAAAGTAAAAAGGTCTCAACTCTAGAACTCCCTCCCACGACTGAGGCAGGAAGAGATCTGCTTGGGAAAATATATCCCAGGGAGTTTGGCGTTAGTACCTATAAGAATAAGCTACATATTCTTCTGGGTTTCCTCAAGGGCATGGTAACTCCGGGGACACCTGACGAAGCTGGGCTTGGTGAGTATCTTAGCATGTGTAGATTCTGCAGGGAGAATCTAACGGACTGCAATGCTGCCATTAAGAGAAGTTTCAGGAACCTGGGCAACTACCAGGAGAGGAGAGGATCATACTCTCCCTAGAGCCCTCTACTCAGATTTCTTAGGGATCCTAACCTAGTGGAGGGGGGAGAAGACGGGAGGCTCGCCTATAGCACCCGAGGGGCATAAACGTTCGCAGCGCAACATGACCCTTCACAAAAAAAAAAAAGAAAAAAAAAAGAACGTTGAATGGATAATGAGCCAAACTTCAGGAGTATGGTATATACCTAAAGATTCCCAAAATTATTTAGTTTATTCCCATTTTCAAATAAAAAAAATTCTTCTCAGCGCTTCCCTGAAAAAAAATCTACCTTCTTACAGTAAGCAAAGAGAAAGATGCAGAGACAAAACTGCGTTATTTTATGTATCTATATTGTTTCTCATGCAAGTCGTATGTACCTATATTATTTCTCATGCATATCATATGTATCTAAATCATTTCACATATATAACATGTAAGAAAAGATGATTTTGCAAATCAAAAATTTAATATTTAAAATTATTTATCAACTACATGAACATTCGTATTGCACACAAAAAAATTAAGATAACAAAGGATTAATATTAAAATAAAAAAATCACCAATAATATTAAATATTAATTTTAATGAGAAAGATAAAACTATTGTTAATCTTCAATTCATTCTTTGTCACCAGGATTAACTAATCGCTGCGATTTTGTAATCACCGCGATTAATTATTTGCAATCGCTTTTTTTTTCTAAAAATGGATGAGCGTAATGCCTCAATTTTTTTCAATTTAAGGTAATAATAGAATGGCCGGGAAGTGATAGGCGTCCTAATGGCTGGTTATGAGTGCGTCCTAAAAAAAAAAAAAAAAATTTAGAGGGGTTATAACACACTCCTAGAATAAATATCCCGGGGGTGTGGGGAACTAGGATTCGTGATTCTGCAAAATAAAATACACCCAGTAAATGTCAAAGCACACTTAGTAAAATGTTACATATATTCTGAAAAGCATATACAGTAAATGGTTGCTATGACCAATCTGTTCGCTCAGGGAGTGACACAGATTGTCAATCGTCGCTCGTCGAGTAGAGTGGCCTGGCCCTCTTGCCTAGCGCACACTACTTATCGGTGATCGTTGTACGAACAAACGGCCTGGCCCTCCTGCCTAGCGCAGATGTCTTGAAACGGTGATCGCTGGATGAGTAAACGGCCTGGCTCTCTTGCCTAGCGCAGATGCTCTGAGAAGTTAGTTAAGGGCCTGCCTAGCTAGCGCCAAAACTATTAGAAGAGTTTCTAATCGCTGAGTACTTCTCTCTCTCCCTCTCTGATCATTCTGGTCGTGGATGGCCCCTTATATACGATTCTGAGGTGGTAGGGATGGTGTCCAGTAGGCGGGTCTAGCCGGTGAAAGTTCTCCCCTCTGTAGTGGAGTAGGAGAGTCCTAGTGTAGTGGGGGTGTGCCTCCCTAGTGAACGGTCCACTTGGTGCAAACCTGGTGGCCGGGCGGAGAACTGTTGTTACAGGGTTAGTTAAAGAGTGAAGCTCGTACAAGATATAATAGTGGTATAAAACAAACTATATAATTAAAATTATTACAGTTTAAAAAACTACAACATTAACTAACACACAGCTTATTAACTACCTTCATTGACGGCAGAGTATAAGCATGACGCAATAGCGCCATCTATTTTCAGGGCTAGTTACAGTATATATATATATATATATAAAAGTAATAGATTAAAAGTATTATAGCTTATTAAATTCTATTTAATTGTGTATAATATAGTCTATATATATTGTTTTGTAACTTGGCCTTAATGGGAAGTTATAAGTTATTAAGTAATTCCTTATTTATTTTTATGTAATATCATTTAAATTCCAGTAAAATAAAGATTCAACTGTTTTTCAAACTGTGATGTGACAAGAAGTTCAATTAACATTGTTATTTTGCATAGCCGTTATAATGGGTATGATGAAGGAGAGAAAATGGTTTGGTTTAGATTAATAAACTAGATATGGCTGAACACTGTATAATGTAAGAAGTGACACTGACTGCCTGCACTTTACAATAAAATAGTAGAGTATGGTAGTGTGGTAAAGAATAAGGTAGATGACACGTTGTGACTGCCGAGTGAACTTTGCTATATCTTTCGTATATCTCCCGTCGCTGTATTTAAGCAGTTTCACCCACTCTAGTCCGAGAGAGTGGTCCTGTCATTTTTGTCTCTCTCTCTCTCTCTCTATGTGCTATGGAATCCTCTCTTAAGCTCCTATTAAAGCCGTCAACAGTATATTTATTTATTTGTATGTTTACAAGATTTATATTGAGTGATAATTGTACACAAACACATACAAGAAACACAACAAAATGATATTTAACGTAACTGCATTTCTTACCTAATAATATAAAGTTATGAAAAATATTGAATATTTTTATTAATATGAAGTCGCCCGGTCTCTAGCCTTTAAAGATAATTTGTAACATTAATTGCCATAATTATTCTTTTAGTAATTTTAGAATTAATTGAGTAGAATGATAGTTGAGCTCGCCCTATAAAGTCCACATAAGAAGGACCCCGTAGTTCTGACGAATGAAGAATGTAGTTTCCGATAATCTGAGATTAACATTTTTTGTCGACCAGTTATCTAGTTCTATGGAATTTGTTAACGCTATTTTTACTAGCAAATACTTACTGGCTTGAAGCCATCTTCCCAGATGAGGACAGGGTAACTCCTAATTATATAAATGTATTAGATATTTGAAACGTGAAGTTTTTGTAAATTAACTGTTTGATTGATCTGAAACTACCTCCTTTAAAAAATGAAATTACTTCAATTTTATCTACATTTACTGTGAGGAAATTTTCATCCAAATATTAATCTAATTTTATTAATTTACGCTGGATATCTAAGCTATTTTTCACTATAAGTACTAAGTCGTTCTGCACTGTAAGCAAAGTAAATTCTGTGAGCTATTTATAGGAATACCTTCTACCTTTCTTTGTATTAAACAATCCTTAAGAACCGATAAAAATATACAGAAAAGTAACAGACTTTTACTACTGAATTGGGGTTTTCATAGTTGTTGCTAGCATTATACTGTTAGATTATAATTAGCTGACCCGTATAGTTTATTAATCATTCAAAGCATTATGCCTTCAATTACTAAGGCATAAAGAATTTCCATGGTTTTCTGTGGTTAAGAAAATGTCTGTCTACAAGACATTTCTTTTTTTAGCAAAAAAAGTAATTCTTTTAAAATTCATTACTAGCAAAAGTTTCTTTAACTTACAGTAATAAAAATATTTTAATAACGGTAGATCTTTCCCTCCTCAGTCTTTTTTCCAAGTCATAAAAACACACATTTCACCTTCGGATAATATTGCTAGTTTTTAAACATAAGTATGGTATTAAAAATAACTAGGTAAAATTTAAGTAAATATTTAAGAGGTTTATATAATTAATTTTGTAACATATTTAGCAAATGGTGAGGAAACTGTAGTCAAAATTAACCATATAGTTGGGCATAGTTTTTAAAGTTGCATTAATAATGACATCAAATATCTCTTGTAGAAGTTGTACGTATTTATCCCATCTATGCAGTACTAAAGAATAAAGGAAACACTTTCAAGTAAGAATGAGTCCAAGGTGGTGAAGTTTGGCAGCAGGCGGAAACTGGTAAAGTAGGTAAAGAGTGAGGGACACACCTGAAGACGTCCCGCGGGAAGCAGCTAGTGAGCGAGTGTAGTAGAGATGGTTGAGATGGAGATAGTAGTTGAAGTATATGTCTAGATAGAAGAAGTAGTGCAACAGCGCAGGATAGACACACCCACACACACACACACCATACAGAGAGCGATGTCAGGTTAATTGTAGAAAGGCAGTAGAAATGAGGTGAGAGGGAAGCGCAGGGTTGGTTGGTTTGGTTGGCGTGTGGGATTGTTATGGATTTGGGTTTAAAACGCCTGCGCTACCTCTCGAACTCTACTCATACTCATCTCTTCGCTGTATAGAACTCCCCCAGGCTCCCAGCTTTGTACCTCGCTAACACCACTTCTATATGCTCATTAGTGATCCTGAGTGCCTCTCGCGGCCATGTACTCCGGTTAGTCTGGCCTTAGCTATTGGGTCGCGATAAACATTGTCTGACATCTGCAACTATAACTGTTATTTCTTATAACAAACTCTTCTACGCTAAACCCTTAACCTTGCACTTCTCAATGGTATTTTGCAAAACTCGACAGAGCCAGGTATATTGAAAAAAAAAAAATATTAACATAAAAAAAAAAAAAATGAATAAATTGAAAAATACAGTTCACTTACTATTTCAAATATTATTATTTTGCGTAATATCGCAGAGTACAGGAATTTAAAAACATATTTTACCCAAAAAAAAAAAAAAATATATATATATACTAGTGAACCGAAGCTCATATTATAAACATTTTTCTGTTACATCAATTTTCTTCAAATGCAAAATCGTCTTTCTTCAGTGAAATATATATTAGGTATTTTCACTTTCCACATTTGTGATGTTTACAGTACCAATACCTCCATTTCCGCGTTCTATATACCTTATCGCCTCAAATTTTTACTCCCACCTTGTTTTTTTTGAATATTTCCATTTTGTGATTATTTTTGAATTTATAATAATTTTTCTTATAATTTAATTCTCTAAATTTTTATGCTTCATCTAAAATATAAAATTTAATAATATGTTAGTATTATGTTAATTTAATATATTTATTTTATTCTGAAATTTTAGGGGTTAGGGGGGTGGTAAACGTTTTGGAAAATGGAGGCCGGCTTAATAAGAATATTCCGTTAACTTACGTATTTATAAAATATAAGCTAATTTAAAATAGACACTATTTTAATTTCACATTTTTTTTAGGAAGACATTTCCGCTAAATATTTTTTTTTTTTTAAACAAATATTAATTTATGGAAAAAATAAATTCTAGTTAAATTTATTTTAATATATATTGAGAAAGATAAGGGGGGGGGTCCCTTTATGGAATGTAAATAATAATTCATTTCGTTTTGTCTGCTTAAATAAGAAATACTTTTAAAAAATATTGAAAGATGTTTAATGTTATTAGTACACTAAGTACTGACATTTTCTTGCGTGCTCATTTGATGTTCACTTTTTCACTGTTTTAATATTTGGTTTTGTCGCTAAAGTATAATATTAAAAAAAAAAAAAAATAAGATGACTAATTTAATTTAATTTAATTTAATTTATATTGAAATAAATTGAAATTTTTTTAAGTAAATTGTTGTTTAAATCTTCATTGTATTTGTAAAAAAAAATAAAAAAAAATAAATTAAAAATAAATTTTTAAAAATAAATTTTATTTCATTACCATGATTAATGTGTTTAAAGTTTGCTTTTTTGCTTTGCACTTTAAAAATAGACTTCATTCAACAATGGACCCCACTTGTGTTAATGAGTTTTTACGTTAATGAGTTAATCTACACACTATTTTTAATTTTATTCTTCTTTTTTATTTATTTATTTATTTCAGAAAGAAATGTGTAATATATATTAACATTTTTTTTTTTATTTATTTATTTTTCTCCTCTAAATAATATTATTGATTCTTCACCAAACAAACTGAATATATGTTGATTAAATTTTCTTGGTTATTAATTAATAATTATTTAAATTAAAATATTCATAAAAATGTATGATTCTTTATTGAACATCTTTATAATAATTATATACTTCATACATAAAAAATCATAACAATACATAATTATCATCAAGAGAAATTATCAAATTACTTGAAAAGAATCATATTTTCTTTTTTCCTCTTATAATAAAATGGAAAATAACGAATTTTTTATATTTTCTTGATTCTCTTAAGGGGAATATAATTTTAATACAAATATAATTACCTCTTTTTCTCCAGTCGCAAAATTTAAAGTAGAATTTTTTTTTTTTTCATTTTTTCTCCAGCCAACAATAATAACATTAATTAAATGAATTAAATTTCTTTACAAAATAATGATGGAGATGGGTATAATTAATAATAATTATTATTTTATACTAAATTATATTCATCAATAGAAAAATATAAATATACTCAATATAGTTGAAAAATCAACAGTCCATTACACAGTACATAATATATATTACACACGGTGTCCCAAGGACTTTTTCTCCCCCCCGTCTCGTGAACCTAAGATAGCTAAAAAAAAAAACTAAAAAAAATATGCCCCCCCCCCTCGTTTTTTTTTGTTAGAAAACCAAATATAATTTGCAAATTTATTTTGGTGCTTCCAAAGCGAGATACTTCATTTTTTTCAAATATGGAGGTATGGTTTTTATTTAAGAAATAGATTCCTCTATTTTTTTGTAAGAAAAATTTATTTGAACGGTTTTTTTTTTGTTTGAGCGATATTTTTTACAAGTTATGAATGAAAACATGATTCTTATAAGAAATTTCAAAATGATATTATAACGGTTTTTTTTGAATAGAATAAGAAGAAAAGTACTAATTTATTATAAATTTTACTCCTCATTATTGGTCATATATGTATTTCTTTCGTCGTAACGTACAATTGGCAGGAAAAAGTCTGTGTATACATCTCTAATGGTGGGGGCCAGTTCAAGTAAGATCTGTACTTAATGAGGCAGTAAAATTATTACTTTTAAGACTTCTTATTCAATCAAAAAAACCGTTACAATATCATTTTGAAATTTCTTATAGGAATCATGTTTTCATTCATAACTTGTAAAATATCGGTCAAAGGAAAAAAACCGTTCAAGTAAATTTTTCTTTCAAAAAATAGAGGAATCTATTTCTTACATAAAAACCACACCTCCCCATTTGAAAAAATGAAGTTGGTGCCTGTATCTCGCTTCTGGAAGCACCAAAACAAATTTGCAAATAATTTTGGATTTCTAATAAAAAACTACGGGGGCACGTATTTTTTAATTTTTTTCGTTTTTTTTTTCATAAGCAATATCTTAGTTTCCGAGAAAAAGTTGTTATCCATATATCTTGGGACACCCTGTATATAGAATATTCAAATACAAAATTCTACAATTGAAAATTAAAATTCAACATTTTTCAATATCTGATTTATTATTTTTTATTTTATTTTTATGTTTTAAAAGGGGAGTGAAATTTAATATATATTTCCTTTTCCTACGCCATGAGTTTTTCCTATAGACATTTTGCCGTCCCTCAGCCAAGTATAAAAAGGCTGCGCTGGCAATTGATGTTGTTCATTTAATTGCATATCCAGGAGGCAACGTAAGTACAATCTTGGACACAAACAACTCTCCCCCAACCCCAAATAAAAATAATTAAAATATGTGCATGCAAAAAATGATCATCAACTCTTAACAAATATGTGCTAAATATTTAAATAATAAATTTTATTCTGAATACTGTAGACGTAATAGAGTGCTAATGATGATGAGACGTGACCTTTCCATTAAACTGATTTCAGTTAATTGACTTCAAAAATGGAGAATTTTTATATTTAGGTCTCTATAATGGATTGTATAATAGGGAAAATAGATGTAATGTGGCAAGAGTTCTTTGTCGTTAGACAAATTGCAGACTCTCTAAATCTTTCGCCAACCACACTAAAAGTTTCTAATATTGCGTTATGTTTTTATATACATATATATGTATATAATTACACGCCTCTAGATCAATATTTAATTCAAATCACAAATACAAGTTTGTTGAACTTCTTTATTGTATAATCGCATACATCAATCAAAACAATCTCAATACAAACTTACGATTCCACGTGTACCCTATACAGTCTCACCATACCAGGTCTACAAACTCATTAACACAACAACACATAAGAAACCCCATTGCTCCTTATATAATACACAGTCCTAACACTAACTAACTAAAATTCGTATCTCTCTTTAACAGCTTTTCTTTTCTAATTAATTTATTTAAAACAAGCTATTTGTATTTTTACCCATATACTTAATAATTTCAATAATTTTTGGCCATCTTGCATTAATATATTTTTTAGTAATATGATTATTAGAACTGAAGATTTTTTTTATTTATTCGACTAGCCTATAAAGTCGTTGATGCTTTGATTCGCCATATTATTCACTCTCTGTTAAAAAATTGTGCTTCATAAACCTAAATTATACCACAGTTTTTTACTTTATCATAGCATACTATAACTTATCTATTTACTCACTGTTTATAGTAATAGTTACTCTATCAAATCTTATGACAACATTTGGTTAAATAAACAGTTCTGTCTGTAGTGAATAAGGACGTCTGTATTTTTTTGTAAATATCTTCTGTTTATCCGTACTAAAACACCATATTTAAATGTTCAGTCCTTTGAGGAAGGGTATTAGAATTCCTCCATACAACCATTATCAGTGTGCATATATTGATTTCTTTAATTATACAGACTAAACTAATTAAATCTTTACTAATAGACCAAAAAATAACTTAGTAACTTTCTGGTATGGAATAAGCATCTTCTGCAATCATGAATGTTCTTTTTCTAATTTCATATTATCCAGATGTAGTGGAATCGATTATCGGATTCCACAGGTATGAGGTCAGATGTCTTGAAGAGGGATTTATTAGGCGGAAGTTAGTTTATAGATTTCAGAGAGTTATTACTTGAAATACTAAACACTGAATTTACAAAAATAGACTATATTTTTACAATAATTTGAATGTGTGAATTGGTAACTACAATTAATATGAACTGTTAGAAATAAATAAATAATTTAAAGAGATAAACAACAATTAATTTAAAATGATTAAAATATATAAAACTAATATGCACAACTATGAAATGTTTGATAGAATAATTATAAGTTTAACCTTGTATAGGGACGCGCTCGCGAAACTCAAGTATAACTGCTGCTCGTAGAAACTGTAATGATATTAGTGGTGTAGTGATAATACTGATCCCCTCCTCCAGTGAGGCGAAGTTTATATTAGTATTACTCACACACTATCAGGTGTGTAAGAAGTACTCACACTAAGACATCTCATGTAGTATGCGACCTTGTCAGGTCGGTGACCAGTGTGAGACTGATTTACCTGATTTTACTCAAACCTATGTGAACATACGCTATTTAACTATGGGGTTCAGCCAAAGAATTCCAATTCCCGCCGAATCCAGTCATTCCATTCCAAAATCCTCAGAAAAATTTTCAATGCTCCATTCTATGTATCCAAATCTCACCCTACATCAAGACCTCAATATTCCTTATATAACCAACGTTGCTAAAACCAAATACAAAAAGTTCCATCTGTCCCTCTATGCTTACCCTAATCCTTTAGTACTTCAAGTAAGTTCCTCCATCCTTCCAGACAATCCGCCCAGACGATTGAAAACCCGCTCCATTCCGCGAGACTCGCTACTGAATAACTAAGTTATTAACTAAGTAAAGCCATATGTTTTTTCTTTTTTCTTAAGGAGTCTCATCGCTGGGTGAGTTCTCAATACAAGTGACTCAGATGGTGTGTATCTTTCCCCATATTTACTACTGTATTTGTATACAGATGTAAATTGCAAATTAATTAAAAAAAAAAAATCAACTTATAGTGCTCAAGTGAATGATGAATTTCTTGTCAAAAGATAAGTATTTTAAAAATCAATTGCTTCTACAAAAAAAAAATCACTAAAACTTCTGAAAACTGAGTTTTTCAGAAATCAAGTTTATTCTGGTAAAAATTTAATATGACTTCCTTCTTACAAAAAAATAAAAATAAAAAAAAGATACGTTCAATTTGAAAAAAACAAAAACAAAAAATGTGTTCATAATATTGTATTTGTTTCCGTTCGTAAACTACCTAAAAAAAATGTGTATACCAAACATAAAAAGAAATATGCTAATTTTTATTCTAATGAATAAATAAAACTAATAAACTTGAGGAATGACTATAATACCTCTAGATTTGCAAGCTTGTTATTCAAGCCAAGCTGAAGCTCCACTTGATGATGCTGTTGAAAGGGATGAAAATTTAATGATAATCTGGATATGGAATGCATGAAATCTTGAGAAATTAATAAATAATTAACCACGGCATCTTGTCATTCAAGGTAAAATTAGTTCATTTGCAATCTATTTCGTGATAAATTAATGACTCGATGATTTTGGTAATATTTTAATTATTCAATCTATACTTGGTATATTATCTTTAAATAAGTTAAATTATATTTCTATCCCTAAGAAAGCATGTCTTTTAGTATATTACTGTGACATTAATATAATATTACTTGCCTTAATGTTGAAAATTAAAGATGTGTATTTTTATTCCTGATTAAGTAGCCCATTTATTAAACAATTACTCACTTAAATTGAAACCATACATTAACTTCTAATCAATTTATTATTATTAATTTCTAATATTTCAATGTAGACATTTATTGACAATTTGTCAACAAAGTGCATTTCATTTCTCAGATCTTGTTAACTAAATAAATTTGATAATTATTTCATTGATTAATTTATACTAAAACAAAAACATATATAGTGGAATCGTTATTGTGATTCCTGAGGTATGTAGTAGATGTCATGAAGAGGGCGGAAGTTAGTGTAGAGATTTTTGGGAGTTAGTGCTCGAATTATTAACACGGAATTTATAAAAATAGACTGTATTTGTACAATAATTTAAACGTGAGTGATGGTAACTATTAACAAGAAATACTTAAAAAAAATAGGAGATAAATAACTAATAATTTAGAATGATTAATATAAATGAACTAAGATTCACAACTAAGGAAATAAGTATAAATAAAACCTGTACAGGAACGCGGAAACTGCTGCTGGTATAATCTTGAAGACGTACTGAAGTATAACAGATAATCTTCCCCTCTTCCAATGGGGCGAAGTTTATATATTAGTGTTAGCGACACTCACACCAAGACATCTGTCCTAGTGTGCGACCTTGGTTATTTCGGTGACCAGTGATTTAGGTCAGTGGCCAGCCTTAGCGGTTGCTTGCTTTGATGTAAAGTATTGACCCTTGGTTTTGTTTGTTTGGCCGCGGCCTTGACTTGAAGACAGCAGCCGGCTAGGCCACTAGTTATAAATTATTCCTTCTTTGTTATGTGTTGTGAAGGTTTGACATTGCTATGACCCTACCATGTCATTACACATATAACGTTTATATTTTAGTTTATTTTGTATTAAATTTTATTATAGTAAATACGGTGACTGTAGGAATTCCAACAAAAGCAGAATAACAAACCTAACTTACGGCGGAAGAAACCCGGTAGTTCGCTCCTATTAGTCAAACAATTCTCACTCGTGGATTGCGTGCCTCCAAGCCCAGATAAATTCATGGAATTTCATGTATCGTGTCTTTGCAGTTTCACATACAAAATAAAAAGTGATAATCTCTTTGAAGAATGAGATAAACACATAATAAGGAAGTGTGGACTTAATCTCAGAATACTTTAAACATGAATGCTTGTATACAATGAGTTTTAGAATACCTGATTATGATAATTTTTGCCGAAATAATAAATAAGTCGTTTCGTTTCTTTTGATAGTCTGGCCCCTAGTAAAAGTCTAATATTATTATAGACAATATTTTGTATTGTATGTTGATTTTATCATAAGTCTGGTATTTATGTTCCCAAGTCTTCTAACATTGTCTATTTCAAACATAACGAACGATGATGATGGCAAGATAATATCTGTTTAATATTAGAATGATTTATGTGAGAAATGTTAACACTCTATTGGCATATTTGAAAAACATAAGATGGTTATCATACTTCCATTGATAACATGACATTCTCCTTCCATTTACCACTCTGGACGTTCGTTATAATTGCAGAATCCATGAATGTTAAAAATCTCATTACTGTTAGCACTAAATGTTATTAACTGTCGCTTTGAATTCAACATTGGTTGCTAGTCAGTCAGTTATTGATTGAATTGTAATTTTCCTCTATTCGCAAATATTTATCCCGCTTTACAGTTGAATCTTTATTAGGTATTTTTATTATTATTATTTCTAATAGATGATAAACTACTACTAGTATAAGATTCAAATTTAATGAGTAGATACTCAAAACAGATTACTACTTGCTATTTATTATGAAACGGGATTATATATTCTTCTAATTAAGCGCTGGAACAGCTATTCATTTTTTTAATTCTTACAAAAGATTGCAGCAAAAAAACCTTTTCATTACAGATAAAATATAATAAACTCTTTCATAAAATTCATTAATTGTATTTTGTTTCCATTATTTATTCAAATCCAATTATTATCTCCAATGATTAAACCAGATCAAAAAAAAAATAATTTTTTAAAGTATCTTCTTAATAATGAAGATTTGTACTGGATTAAATTTTTTGTATGTACATAACTATGGATAATCGTAATCTATATTTGAATTAAACAAACTTTAGACAAAGGTGGCACTAAATATAGATTTCTATTTTAAAGGTAAATTTTATAAGAAGTGTCCCCAGCTTCATGTTTAGTTTTAGAGGCAGTGGCAGATTTGTAAGCAGGATACGGTCTACTCAAAAATCATGTTTATTTCATTTCTATTTATCCAGATATTTAAGCACTGAGTTAAGTATGCGTTTTTATTTGTATCCTCCTTTGTCTCCTAACAGATAACATGATTGTATTTATTTATTTAATGAAGCTTTAAATGTTTTACAATATACAAATAAACTCCCAAACAATGAATGTGTATTTACATAATATAATGGCAAAATAAACATTAGTTACAATCTAAAAAAAAATTAAATTTGAACTTAAAATGAATGAGAAATAATCAGAATTACTGCATAGCTATATTTTTAACATCCCTTTTTAAAAAAAACTGTTTCGATTGATAGAAAACAAATCCAAATCCTCATCGAGAGAGTTGAACAACCTAGAGAACCTTTCTAGGAGAATTATTATCACAATAGCAACCTTTATAAAATGATTGATTAACTAACTAATGACGTATTGCTTTTTTAAGATGGCGCATAAAAAGAGATAGCTGAATCCAAATATTTTACAACCAATTCTATTGTTTAAAATAATACAGTTTTACTAGGAATTTTTCTTTTAAGCGGGGAGAGAGTGGAGCGAAGGATGCGCTCTAGTGGGTAACAAACATGGTATTACATGGTATATGGATAGGTCTAGGTCCCTCGAAGAGACTGGAGCGGGGATAAATTTCCCAGATTTTCCTGGCGGAGATATACGTAAATTAGAAGATGCGTCAATTCCTCAATAGGAGTTATAGGAATTAGGAGATTGTAATCCTATCCGATAACCAGGCAGCCATTACAGCATTGAGCACTTATGTTATCAGCTCTAAAATGGTTTGGAAATGATCAAGTAAACTTAATGACATAGGCAGGAAAAATAAAGTCAGTCTTTGTTGGGTGTCACAGCATGTTGGCATTGAAAGGAATGAGATGACCAACGCTCTGGCAAAGATAGTTGCTGTATTCACCGTTTTTAGGGCCTGAACCTTCTTGTTTGGTCAGCGAGTAGCTTCTGTTGGACGAATCTAGGAAGGAGGGGAAGGTAGAAAGTCCCGACTCTGGAACTCCCTCCACTGACTGAGGCAGCTAAGATCTGTATTGGAATTATAACCAACGGAGATCAGAGGCTTTCATCGGCCTTAGTAAGAACATACTACGCGTTCTTAGGGTTTCCGCAGGGGGCAATGTCGATTTAGGGGACATCTAATAAAGCTTGTATTGGAGAATGACAACACATGCAGATTCTGTGTGATGATGGAGGAAATTTCACTACAATCCTAACGGACTGCAATGCAGCCACTCAGAGAAAATTCAAGAACCTGGGCAATTAGCATGAAAAGGAGGAGGGGAATATACCCGCCCTAGAGCCCGCCTTAAACTGACAGGTGTGTTGTAGACGTTGTTCGTCTAAGACATCTGATGGGATGCTGATAGCTAGCCTATGGCACTCTAGGGCCATGGCACAATAAATAACGTAGGTTGCAGTGCAGTGTCCCTCCCCCACTCAGCAATTCTTAAATATTATAAATTAACATTAAAAATGTTAAGTTATTTACGAACTTTACAAGAATTTAAATTTAAGGATTGCAATATTTCATTTTTGCTTTATTCTAAATAGGTAGTTTTTGGTTCTATAATGGTCTAGTTTAAGAAATTTATTTTGGACGCTCTCAGTCATATATAGATATTTATTATATTGTGGTGACCACAGTGGGGTACAAAATTCTCATATAGGTTTGGTATGTGCAGTAAATAAAATCTTGTAGGAGCTTCGATTTTTAAATGTAAATTCTATTTAGACAAACGCCTGACATGGAACTCACATGACAAAACTAAAACGAAATGAGTAATAAAACGTTACAGCCTAACTCAAGAGACTATTGGACATACGCTCAAATCTAACTTTAAATAACAAAGTACTCATCAACAATCTACTGTTAAAACCAATTTGGAATTAACCGTCTCGAGCTATCAGGCTCACTCGAGCTTTCCAACATCCACCGCCTACAAAACCTACAATCCAAAATACCAATGCTCCTTTTTGCGTTTTTAAACTGGCAATCTATTGCGATTTCCAAATTCCATTTATAAGTAACCTAGTTCAAATAAATACGTTACCACAAATTTTACACCACTTTTGCCCATCATCTAATCCATCAACATTCCTCAGCATCCATTCCAGATAACCCTACACGACGACTGAGGCGGAAATGGCCTCGTGATCTCTCATAAGAGTGCGAGTATAAGTTAATATATTGTGGAGTGTCACCATTGGGGGTCATCTCATTTACTTGTTGCTGGTTACGCAAGCGTACCAGCAGTTGTAAATTTTCAATAAATGAAAAAATAAAATTAAGTTTTGGCAATAGACAATATTAACCGTCTTGTTTTTATGTTTCAAAAGCTATAAGCCCCTTATATATAGAGAGAGAGAGATATATAGAAAAACATGTATGTACATACAAAAAATCTGGTGTGAAACACTCACACAACTTTCTCTTACTCCAGTTCTCAAAATTATAATAATTGACAAATTTTATAGTTTGTGAACCAAATTAATTCAAATACCGAAGACTAAAACTGAAAAAACCGTTCAGTAAAAGCGCGCTTCCGGTTAACTAATTTCCTAGAAACTCGGAATTTTTGCCATCCATTTATTTCTAATTAATTCTATTTGGATGATACAATTGTATAATCAACTATGACAGCACTTAAGAGAAAACATAACCCCACCTCTCCCCTAAAAGTGCCATTAAATGAATTTTCCTAGAGAAATGTTTTAAATAAAAGTTGTAGATCTTTGTTTAGCTTATATAATAAGTTTCAAGAAAATCGTCGAAGCCACTTTTGAGAAAATCGCGAAAAAGTGGAAAAATCATTTAGTAAAGCAGTAAAGTAAACGCACTTCCAGTCATCCGATTTTTTTCAAACTCGGAATTTCAACAACATATTTAATTCTAATTAACATTGTTTAGATGATAGAATTGTTTAATAAACTGAAATAGCACTTTAAAAGAAAACCTAACCCCACCCCTCCCCATAACTGCCCTTAAATGAACTTTCCCAGAGAAATATTTTAAATAAAGTTGTAGCTCTTTGTATGTGTAGTTAATATATTAAGTTTAAAGAAAATCGTCGGAGCCATTTTAGAGAAAATCGCAAAAAAGTAAAAAAAAACAACAAGTAAAGTGGTCCTTCCGGTTGAGGGAGATGCCACTGACCGGTGAGGAGAGATGACCCATTGTCAGATGCCATGGTGATACCTAAACGGAATATCAAGTTTCAATTTTCTATGGTTTTTAGTTTTTGAGCTATGCTCACATGCATACATACACACACACACACACACACACACACACACACACACACTATTTGCTAAAAACCACTTTTTTGGACTCAGGGGACTTCAAAACGGATATTTCCGGTGAAAAATCGATATCGAAAATTTGACACGATTACAATACTTCCTCTTACTAGGAAGTAAGAGAAAGTAAAAACCATACTCGAACTTAACTCGATGTTGTATAAGTCCAATTCTGCGCATAAACACCAATTAATTACAATTTTGGTCATGTTCTGAATAAATCGTAGGGAATAGATTTTCATTTCTTTTTTTCGATTATTTACATGATCTATTTGTCTATGGTATATATTTATATGTGGTGTACGATATCTATTTTGTTTGTGGCAATTTGAATATTATGGAATGTACAAATGAACGATAATGAATGATGGTGCTAATGAACATTTAAATATATATGATATGGTGGAAAAAGATAATGATTGAAAATAAACATCTGATCGCTCAAAAAACATAAAAAAAAAAATTACAAATCTGCTTTAAGCTTAACTTCTTTTTTCTTTTACATATTTTCTTTAAAACTTCATTATTTAATATAAATAGAAAGGGGCAATGATTATATTGCCTTCAAATAATGAGAGAAGTTAGTATAATAAAACAAGCAGTCATAATCTCGTAATTTATTGAAAAATATTACTTACTTGAATTATCCCGATCAATATGACACGAAGTGACCCACTTACAGAGGAGATTAGGTACTCTCAGAGGATTAGGAAATAGGTGCATTTATGTTCCAACTGCAGTCCAGGATCAGAGACTAGGATCTTTCTTAAAGTTGTAAAGTTTATCGTAGTTTATTGTAATAAAAATAATATGATGTGTTAAAAATATATTGTTTTTTGTATTTGTTTGATTTGTTGACAATTAAATATATTATAAGGGCACTCTCACTTTGAGTGTATCGGTATGTATAATCTTATTATAAAAAAAAAAATTCTGGTATGAAACACTCACACAACTTTCTCTTACTCCTGTTCTCAAAATTATATTTGACAAATGTTATAGTTTGTGTACCAAATATAACGAAATTCGTCGGAAATCGGAAAAAAAGGACAGTTCAGTAAAAGCGCACTTCCGGTTTAGTAATTTTCTTAAAACTCGGAATTTTGGCCATCTATTTATTTCTAATTATTTTTTTGTGGATGATAGAATTTATATATACTCAACTATGATAGCCATTTAGAGGAAGCTAATAACCCTACCCCTCCCCTAAAAGTGCCCTTAAATCAATTTTCCCAGAGAAATGCTTAAAAAAAAAGAAAGATGCTTATATAGAAAGTTTCAAGAAAATCGTCGGAGCAATTTTTAAGAAAATCGCGAAAAAGTGAAAAAAAAAATCATTTACTAAAGTGTTAAAATAAACGTACTTCCAGGTTCCGGAGTTTTTTCAAACTCGGAATTTCAACAACATATTTAATTCTAATTAACATTATTAAGAAGGCAGAATTTTGTAATAAACTGAAATAGCACTTTAGATGAAAACTTCATTCCACCCCTGCCCTGGAAGTGCCCTTGAATGAATTTTCCCGGAGAAATCTTTCAAATAAAAGTTGTAGCTCTTTGTATATGTAGTTGATACACCATGTTTAAAGAAAATCGTCGGAGCCATTTTTAAGAAAATTGCAAAAACGTAAAAAAAAAAAAACTAGTAAAGTGATACTTCCGGTTGAGGAATTTTGACAGATAACCTACTGTCAGATCCTACTGTTATTCCTACACGGAATATCAAGTTTCAATTTCTACGGTTTTTCATTTTTGAGCTATGCTGTTCACATACATACACACCATTGGCTAAAAACCACTTTTTTGGACTTAGGGGACCTCAAAACGGATATTTCCGATGAAAACTTATATGGAAAATTTGACACAATTATAATACTTCTCTTGCTAGGAGTAAGTGAAAGTAAAAATTCATATATCCAATACAGACAATAGAGCTACGGAATAGTATTTGCTGGAGAAAAATATAATCTCATTTTATAAAATGTGAAAAAGACAATTTTTATATAAAAAAAATGGATATATAGAAAAACTTGTAAGAAAGCTACTATTCCAACATTTGTATAGGCAAAAACAATTTATCAGAAAGAAGGATTTTTCAAGTTATTTGAGATTCAACAAGCGAAAATCTTATCTTCAGTATGCTGAATATTAGAAAGCGTTGAATTATTAACATTTTGTGTATATATTTAGAGTAGTATCTCAGTCTACAGGAGGTCAGTCTATCTCAAAAATGTATTTTTGTAACACAAATACCAAGTGATTCCATTAAAATATATAGAATATTCAACATTTTCCAGAGTAATTTTGGTACTTTGAAATATTAATTTCTCCACTCTAAACCCAACTGTCATAAAGTGGTTCAATTTTTGATAAGGTAAAATTTTTACCGCTAATATGAAACCAGTTTGACAACTAGAATCCAGTAACTTATCAACTACTACAGTGTGATTACCCCCTCCCACCAACCCACCAGTAGTATAAACTTTACTTTTTCTCTTAACAGTTGTTTTCTAATTCACTTAAGTTGTGAAATTGAAGAGCTTTAATACAATTTTTTTAAGCTCTTTATTGAGAACTTATCTTTGCTTTAAGTGGAAGCTTAATGCTTGAATCTAGTAGCCAATTCTTCCCTTTAGTTCACTTAGGCTTGAGAATGAAATTAATGTGCATTGAGATGCGGTAAGAGGGGCGCAATAGCTAGCGCGATTCTATCTGAGGAAGGTTTCAGGAGATTCTGTGGGAAGAGACTGAATATTAGTCATCTGTTGTAAGAGAACTAGGGGTGGGGGAGGGTTTCTCCTTACGAAATCGGGCTAGAAGTTGCTCTGAAATTAGAGGATACGTTATAATTGTACCCTGGCGTTGTAATTCGACATTCTAAGTGTCGGAAAATATTTTTGCAGACCCGAAGTGCCTAAGTGCTAGAATTTCTAATTTCGCAGCGACGTCCCAACCAGAAAGGCTGGCACAATGACTAATTTGGTCTAGGAAATCGGGCATACTGGCTGAATTTTCGCCATCGATGGTGGATAAACTATTAATTAATTGCAAATTTCTTAAGGGGCTAGGAGGTTGATTGTTAATTGGAGGATTTGCTAATTGCTGCTGAGCAAGTAAATATTCTACAGCAGCGTTGATGCCCATGTCTTGTACATTTATTTTATACATTTTGGAAATGAATGAATTACTGGGGGGAAAGATTATATTTTTCAAGACGTCCTCGTAACTGGATTAAATTGCCGCCAACAGAAAGGTTATTATCGCGTAATATTTTTACAATTTGCGATCTATTGAGTACACTCATAAATTCAAAATTCTCAAGGGATCGGGGTACAGTGGTATAAATACAAAATTTTTAAAAAGGAAATTTAATTATGGGAAATATTTGAGATATTTCCGCTGAGAAAATAATTGAAGGGAAGGCAATAATATTATCTGATGGATAATTTGTTTAATTATTAAATTGAAAATTTTACGTACTTGTTAATTTGTGGATTCTGGTAACAAACATATCCCAAATAGTTGGCACCAATGAAATGTAATTGGTGTGGATGTTGTTGTATGTTTGTAGTGGCTTGAGCGGTTTGGTAAAAGGGTTTGTATGTATGTTTGAGATAGAAGAATTAATAATAATCAAGAGAGTACCACTTTTTTGAAATAAATATATTCTCTAAGTGAATTTAAATGGTTTACAATATTCACAACTATTTCTTAATAATTCAGATGTATATCTAGAATAAATGCAAAGCTCTTATGTTTTAACTTATATCTGGCACTGATTTGAAGAGGGCGATTCCTGAAGTGTTCTGACTTTGGAAGCAGAATGCCGACTGTCCTAAGGAATGCCTTCCTTTACAAAACAGTTGCCCAAGTGGCATTGTATTAATTTAACGGATTTTTGTGCCTTTGTTTCCCTACTAGCAATGACCTGACTCTTTTCACTGCATTAACATACATTTAAATATTAACAAAATTATATTTTTGATACTATAAAATATTCTAAACTATTTTTCAAAACTTTTATTTTTCTATTTCGTTCTTCCATTACACAATATGAAGCGGCCAACGATTTTGCGCTGAATTCCCTCAACAGAAGACTTTATTACAGTATATTAAACATAGCTTATCAAAAACATTATTATTTTAAATTCAAATTTATTTATTGCTTCTAAAAATTACAATTTTAAGTGCAGTTAACAAAATAATAAGAAAATAAAGATATGATTTTCTTTAACAATTTAAGGAAGAATAAAGATATATACATATTGGTTGACATATTGTATATTTTTTTTTATTTTTTTTTTATTTATTTAGTTGTATTTATTGCAATCATTAAACAGAGGTAGATAATAATTCATGAATTTATGTTTATATCTTACTATATGATTTACAACAGTAATATTTATAAAAGAACGTAAATAAATCGCTGTTAAAATATCAAAATATATTCCAAATTTATTTGATACCATCAAATGTAAATATATAAATAATTTACTTTATTCATTATTTTCTTTTTTGTATGGTGTTGGGCATTACTATTATCACATGCTTATAGCCACCATTGATTTAAATTATTTATTATCACCACACATTTTTTGTTGTTGTATAATATATATTAGTACAATTTAAAATATTTTCTAGCTTATCAAATTCTATTTGATTATATATCGATATAAATGATTACCACTATACGCATCAAAGATCTTACATTTTACAATAAGTGTATAATAGAATCAGGCAAGTTATCATTACAAAGCGTGCAATAGGTTTCTGGGTCTGAATTCATATTTTTTATCTCCTATTATTCTAGGGAATTTATCACTTGCCAAATTGATCTGTGTAATTATACTCAAAAGTATTATGAGAATTTATAATAAGTTTAATTTAAAAAAAAAGTAGGCTAATAGTTGTTCCAATATCTCGGTTATAGAAATTCTCTTACCTTTATTACCCATCACTTGCATATGCCCAAGCAAAGACTTTCACGAAACCAAATGTCTTCAGGTCTGCTGACGAAAACAGAATCGAAAACAACAAAAAAGTAGCACTAGAGCAAAAGTACCGTTGTTTATTTTGAATTTTATGCATATTTCTTCCATGACGTTTTGTAAATGGTGGGAGACGACTACTCTGATGGGAAAACTGTAAAATACTTTCCATTTCAGTGTGCTACTATTCCTTGAATCTCCGTCGGTTTTGAGGGTCCATTCTTTTATAGATTGAAAATAGTTTGGAGTGTTCTTCTAGCAAATTAGTATCTTGACAAACCGATTCTTTAACGTTGGTGAATCTAATTGCAAACTTCAAGCAATCCTGCTGATGTTTAAATTATATATTACTAAGAATATTGACCTGTATGTCCACTTGCCTTAACCCAGGACACGGCGATGAGATATTCACGCAAACAAAGTAATTTCTAAAAAAAAAAAAACATCATTGTAGTATAAAAGTAACTTCCATTTTTAAAACTGAATCTTATAATGCTGTAAGTATAAAATTTAAACGTAAAAGCATTATTTTCTGTATTGAATGAGATAATTAGAGGAGTTGTCTGTACCATAAACGTAAAACATTCCAGTATGTAGTAATTAAAACGAGGCGCTAGTGGTTAACCGAACAGTCATTAATATAAAGCCAACTATTTTCAAACTTTGTATATTATAAACATGCCCATTGTTACATAATTTAATAGTTTCTTAACATGTTATATTAAAAACTTTATTTTAATAAAATTAAAATGATTTAATAATAGCAATTTATTAGACTTATTTTTTTTATTAATATTTGATCTGACATAAAAAGTGATAATTGTTTTTCAGGCTTCCGCGGTCCTTTCTCTGTAAAAGCACTAAAGTTTCCGGATTTAGACTGCGTGGTTGGTTATATAATGACGTTTCGCCTATATTGCAATAGGCTTCTTCAGAGCAGTGTCATGTCTCTAAAGATCAATTACTGTCCACGAATCTAAACAATGGATGTTATTTTTCACTGTTTTTATTTAATATAATGATAATATGGGTTTGTTTAGTTCAGTACTAGATTTTTTGTTTCTTTTCCTTTTCCTGATCTTCAGTAAAATATATCGAATCACATGCGAATCTAATGGCTATAGAACAAATTACATGGCTCTGTAAAACAAAAATGATGGGAGATTCCTCCAAATCGTGGTATTACTCACTTGTAATTTTAATTTATGTTTAGAGAAGTGGAGGCTTAATTATTGACGAAGTCCTGAAGCCAGCGGCGTTTTAATCTTCTGACAGAATTATCTGAAGGGAGAGAATCAATATTAGATAAAGATGCTGTTTATTATTAGGAGATGATGAGATTTTCCTATCTTTCTAGTTCAAGATTTAATAAATATAAAATTCAAATATATTAATTATTATACCTGGTCAAATACAAATATAAAATTTTGAAATTTTGAATTGTACTACTTTTTCAGCATTAAGTTAAATATAGAATATGGGAAAGTTTAAAAAATAAATTCATTGTAATGAAAAACTTGAGTATATTATATATTTATTGAATAATATTAATAATAATATATAATGTTATTATTATTGAATAATAACATTTTTATTGAAAACTAAAACAACGCTGTATTTTTACTACATATTTTTGTGAAGATTTCTTACACTGCGTTTTTTTTTTTTTAATAATTTAATTTAATTCCAGATATGATTATTATATAATGTTGATTTAGGTTACTACAAAACAGAGGATGATGATCATTCTGCATTTAATTTATATTTCATAGTCCTTATGGAGATTCGCAACATTATGATTTATCAGTTTAAACTTGCAAATTAAACATATCAATTATTAAAAATATTATAACTAGTGATTACTAGAAACAAAGTTTAACGCCCCTAAATTTGGATGCAACTAAAGCCCAATATAATTGTTCGTATTTTTTGCAAGTTATGCATTTATGTATTATATTGATTGTTTGATCCGTGTTGTTGGAAAACTCAGTTTTGTGAATTTGTAAAACTCTACTTTATTTTCTAAATATCAACCTGTTTCTGGTTCGGGCTCACCTTCTAGATATCCAGATATACAGTTGAATGTTATAAACTAGCCAAATTCCAGGTGACATAATAATAGTTCAGCAATCTATGACTGTAACTATTGTAGAAATGTATTATGTACATTTTCTACAACTTATATAGCAATTTACAGTCGAACCCAAACCTATTTAAAACCAAATTAAATGTTTTTCCATTCAAATTAAACTTTCTTCTATTCAAAATTAAACGTTTTCTATTCAAATTAAACTTTTTCTATTTAACTTATACTTTTTTTTTGACCAATACATTATCTATTGGACAATTTTAACAATTTTGAATACTTTTCTCCCGCATTAATTCTTTTTTGTACGATATTTTGAATAATTGAAACACTTTCCCCACCAAAATAAACTTTAATGTATCCTAATTATTTAATGTGTAGTGGAAAAAAAAAATAAATAAAAAAAAAATAATAAGTTATTTGATATTATAAACTTATTTAATATATTGTGAAACTGGCACTAATACTAGGAGAGCGATTCCTGAAGTCTTCTGTTCTGGCTTTGGAAGCAGAATTGCGACTTAGTTGTTTGAAGGTTAAGTGCAGACTCCTTACTCTTTGAAAGCTGATGGCAGACCCTATTCTTTAGAATTGCTCTCTCTCTAGCGGGGGAATTTTCTTGTACAAAAGAATTAACCTAACGGGATTTGGTGCCTTTGTTTTTCTATTTGCCATGACCAAATTTACAGTACCTGACACTAAAATACACTGTTTTTGAAGGTAAATTCACAGCAACCGGTATTCGACTGTGGTTTACATTAGGAATGTTGAGAATGAGGTTCTTTAGAAGGAGTAGTCCCAAGGATATTTGTATTTTTATGTGGAAATGTCCTTTCAATGAGGATAAACCTCATATTTGATAATAGAAAATAAGAAAGTATACAAATATTCAGCTAGAAATGGAGAAGAAATTCAAAAACGAAAAATATGTATTTAAAATTTTGTAGATAGTATTATAACAAAACGAACTATGCCATTAGATGTAATTAGTTGAATAAAATGAATGCTTATAATAATTAAACTTGTCTAAAAAATAGTCTTTTACTATTTAAAGTATTATTAATAAATAATAATTTGCGTTTAATAATAATAATAATAATTATTATTATTATTGCCATTATTGATCCTGTGGGCTTCTGACCAATTCCATAGTATAGTTCTCACAAGTAGAGCGAATTGGAGAGGGGTAAGTACATTTGCTAGATAAGTTTTAATATGTAAAAAAAAGGGAGTTGGATGAGGAGGATGTGAATCCCTAATTAGAGTCAGGTTGGGGGGCCTAGCCTGATGTAATACTGCATAAGTGAATCTAGGCTAGGTCCGGCGATGAAGGGGGGTCTTTTAGCCGGTAGGCCATTTTGTTGGGAGTCCGGCACTTTGTGCGTGAAAAACATTTCACCTCCTCTTAAAAAAAAAAAAGTTCCTATTATTGATATAAGAGTATGGTTAGAATGTCTATGTTTATTTAAAAATATGGAAGTTCTGTTCAATATTTTTTTTTGATTGAATTATAAATTGTAAAGTGTACAATTTAAATTTATAAATATTTGCAATTTAGTAGTCTATGTTTATAAGGCAATGGCCGTAGTTTTTTTTGTTAATAAAAAGAATTCATTGTTGCTCTATATTTCGGCTACCCTTGGTGTCCTTCTTTAGGAGCTCTAAAACATTTATTGTAGAAAAGGTACATTATTGTACAGTATTGTTGTGAAGAAATACTGCCTAGATTTATATATCAAATAAAAGAAAGATTTAAATTAATGAAATATTAAGATTGAGCATAAGATATTAAATACAAAAGAATTTACAATACAGAATTATTGACAGTTAATTAAATGAAATGATATTAACAATAAGAAAAAATAAAAAAGATTAAGATATCCCTTTAGGGTAGGAGAGGAGTGTACGTTGAGATCGTTGAGATTGAAATGAAGGAAGAGTATTTTTAAAAATTAAAAAAATATTGTTAAAACTTGGGAGGGTTAAGAAAAATATTTATAGTGAGTTACGGCAATTTCAAATTTGGAAGAACAAATTACTGGCGAGTGTCTTTGTTTTTGCGTTAGAAAAATACTATTATAAGTTGAAGTTATGATTTCTTTGCCTTTGTTAAATTGATACAGTCCGGATGGAGGTGAGTTTGTAACGATTCGGATAGAGGACGTTCGAATGGTTAGGGTAAGTAACTAAAATGGAAGGGTACTTAAAATCGATGGGATGATTAAAAAATCAGACCATGTTTAGAGAGAGCAGTGTCTTTTTGGTAATGATGTCTACCACAGCGCCTGCTTTGCGAACATTTGTCCGGAGCGCCAAAATTTTAGGGGCGCCATTTTGGCTGTAAGTGTGAGAAAAATTTGATGTATTAAATACTCAATTAATAGAAAATTTCACATATCGAATTTTTCATTCGCTAAAAAATTAACAATGCGTAGCCAATGATGTTTATGTCTAAAGGGTAAAAAAATTAGTAAAGGTAAACTATTACACTATTATTGAAAAATTAAGGCAGAATTTTGTAAAGGAATTGCTTGAACTTGTTATGACATGCTTATAGTTCTCCGAACACAATAGCATTAGCACGCTTCAGCTATATTTGTGTTGGAACTTGCATAGATTTGCTTAAAAATATATAAGTAGTTAGAATTGACCGATTCTAATTCACTTTTCTGCACAACCTGGCGGCCGTGCCCCCTCGCCCAACCACTCACAAGTCTCTTACACCTAACCCGCCACTTAACCCCTTCCCATTAACCTATTCCAACCTTCTTCCCCTCCCCCTCCTCCACAAACTTTTCTGTAGGCAAAGAGATGTTAAAAATTAATTTTTGTTTTTTGCGGAAGTCAGCAAAAGCGATCTCGCAACCTTCGCCATACAAGTCCATCACTTTCACCACTCAGCTGATGTGGTAACTTGGCAATACTAGTTTTCTTTAGTTCCTTATACCTCACCCACATACTTCTCCCTCATCTCTCTCACTCCTTTCCCTATATATAGGCCAGGGTTCATTAACCTATACATCTATATTTTTGTAATAGTACAAAAGTTTATTAATCTCTGTGTGTGGACAATGTTTGCAATATATTCCCTGATTAAATAAATCTAAAGAATATGAACATCTATTGCACTAAAACATTCTTAAGTTATCGTATGGCAATTATTGTGGATTGCAATAACAATTATGCTAGTAATTTCCAAGTTGAATCAGCTTTCCTCCACCTTTATAAACATGTACCTGCTTGTTCTACTGTCTTACATTGTTAAACAGGCATAGGATATCAGGCACTAAAACTATGTTACTTTTTAATCAAAGAATATTGAAACAAGTTAAACCAATGTTTGCAAAGTATAAGAAAATTAGTTTCTAATCTAGGAAAATGATTGCGTTTTATCTAAATTCAAAATCTTCTCTTTGGAGCTGTGGACATTTCTTCCAGCACTAACGCCTATCAGTTTAAAAAATCGTTAGAGCTGTTTAAAACAAAAAACATACAAGTGTCTGGCCCCTAAACTTGTTGTAATTAGTACCGATTAGAAAGATAAATAAATTCTGTAGTCATTTGGAAGAAATTTATCAAAATATTCCCCCCCCAAAAAAAAATCATTTTTATTTCTGTTTAATGTTTTAACTTGTTTTTATTAGACGGAAATTATTACGCAGAAGTATTTTTGCAGCGTCAGATCATTCCTAAACCAGCTTTACGCGCCCCTGCACACACACACACACACACACACACGGGCGCGCGCTAGCACCACATGCTGTTAAGTGAATAATTTAAAGAAAAATAAATAAATGTTTCTCTATTTTTGCAGTCCAAAAGAAAAAAAGAAATGAAATAATTACAACAATTAAAAGTAAAAATTGATTACAGTTTTCTCTATCATTTTTTCTTCCATAATACATAGATGTGTACGGTTCTATTATAAATAACATAAACATAATATTTTGTTTAGTTACAAAATCCATCCCTTATACTACAATTTTTTTTTTATTTTGTTTATAATATACATAATTTACACACACAATACAAATCTTACTTTTTATGTCTACTGGCAATATGTTTTAACTTATCTAATTTAATTTATTTTATAGTCAAAATCTAAAGCTAAGTCTTGCATTTCTCTTACTAACCAGCAATTAGATATGCACAATGTCTCCATATTTTCTATCTGTAGTATATATCGGAGTTTATTTCTATAAGTAACTAGTTTAAGGCCTACCAGAATTACTAGTCTTGGTAATTCTTCTAGCCGGTTGCATCAGAAACTTTAACATGACCTTTTATTTTGCATCGTCCTCTTCTAGCTCTAGTGTCGTTTACTTGCAGATAGTAACTAATAACAGGGGGTTCTATTTCTTTTACTGCATGTGACAATAGCCTGTTGGTTTTGTTAACTCACTTCCATAAGAAACGAGGGTTACTATGCTTTCAACTACCATAGTTTTAACTACTTTGGTGGAGGGGGTTACAGAGAAAAACAGCGTTTCATTCTTTTTTTTTTTGTTAATAATATACAACATAATTTACACACAAAATACAATCCTTTCTCTGTTTTTACTTAAAGTAGTTTTAAGTCCATCAAATTTAATTTTTATTTTATAATTTAAATCTACATTTCCACATTCTATTTCTTTTTCTAACCAATAATTGTATATGTACAATGTACCTATTTCTATAGGAAGTTTATTTCTATAAGTAATATTTTCGAATTGTAGTATATATCGGATTTTATTTCTTTGAATAATTAGTTTAAGATCTGTAATTAGTAGATCTGTTCCTTTTGGTAATTCTTCTAGCCGGTTGCACTCAGTAACTTTAATACGACCTTTTATTTCTTGCATCGTAATATCGTTAAACTTTTCCATCTCCTCTTGTGTAAAAGCGGTATCTTGCATATTTTTCCACATGTCTGTGGAACATTCAAACTTCTCTATTTTGACAATCGAGTTTTCTTTGTAAGTTGTTACACCATTCGTAGTAAATGTTAAAAATGGTTTCTTGGTGGCTGAGGAAATTATATCCAATCCATTTTTTGGTATTATAATGTAACCATCTTCTTTATGTTTTTCTTTATTAGAATAGGCACTTATTATTATATTTTTGTGGTACCCTTTTAGAAAGTATACGTTCTTGCACCCTTCTTTTCTGCAAGGTCTCCTACATATATAAAAGTTCCTTTGTTGATTACGGTAAACGCAGAAACATTGTACACACCAGTTGTGTCTAGATTCTTCCAGTGTGTTTTAATATGGTTTATTAACCCATTTTTAAATTCGGTCAACTCGTTTTCCTTCTCCACCAGTTGCTTGTATTCCTCTTTGGGAGCTGTAGTTTTCTGTACATAGTCTATCTTCCTTCTTTTTAAATCCACCTCTTCTAGTTCTAACTATCGTTTCTTTGCAGCTCGTACATACAATAGAGATGGGGGTTCTATTTCTTTTACTGTATATGGCTGTATAAGTCTGTTGGTTATGTTAGCTCTCTTCTTCAAGACATGACGAATTACATTATTGGTAGTGACCAATCCTGTCTTTACGATATTTGTACTTCCTGATATTGTTGAAAAGAGTGTTCCAGTTTTTGAGAAATACGTTTCCCCAACTTTAATATAACATTTTTGCACAATCTGTACAGTATCCTTGTTTACACAATCTTCTACAACCTCAACATAATTAATAGTCAAAAAGTTACAACTAAAGGCCGAAACAACATAATTTATCATTTTTTCTCTGTTCATAGTACTTTGGGCGAATAAGAACACAAGAAAGTTGACTGTTATACAGTTAAACCTACCAGAAAATATTTTTTTTATAAGACATCTATGTTATTAAATTGATTGCACCAGAAGTATGGTGGTTTATTTATATCCGGAAGTTTGGATTTTTTTAGTATATTTAGATATGTACTTTATTTTATATCTAAAAAGTACTTCCCTCTCTAGTGTTTATTCCATTAGTAATTGGTTAATGGGGTAAGTGGTTAATTTTTGTTTTAATTTATTATCACACCTGTTAGAGAACTGCGGCTATACTGTCAGAAAATATATTTTTATAGAATTCATGCTTTATTTATTTGTTTTATTTGCGAATATTTTCAAGAATATTAGGAGAATAATATGAAACAAATTTAGCGTAAAAAGGTTTATAAAGAAATGGACAAAAATAAAACTTAATATCTTGTAGATCTTAATTGATTCTAAAAATTATTATGGAAGGTAAAACTATAAATTGCAATTTTTCATTAATGAAACCAGAGTTCTATTGAAAGCCAACGCTCGAAACTGATAGATGTCAAAAAAAATTAAGAAGCTAGTGCGGCAAAATAAAATCTTTGATGTTTTCCTGCACTATGGATTCAACCATCAGTTATATTATATGTGTTTTATAATGTTATATGCTACCAATAGTGTTACTGATACTATGTACTGCATTACTAATTCAAATAAATCTTGGGCATCAAAAAGAAACGCCAGAGTGCCTGCAAGCCATATGGATGACGTTTCCCTCAGAGATTGGATTAGGTCCACCGTAATCCGAAATAGTTTGAATGTAAGGCCATCAGATGAGGTGGTTGAAGAAGGTCGGCTCAGATGGTATGAACATTGCGCTCGTGGATAAGAATAGGGTTTATATACAGCAAACAATATTAAGAGGAAAATTATTGGAACCATCTATTTATATTTAAATCATCCGATTTGTTTAAATATGTAGCCTGATTTAATCAATAAAACATATATGTCAGTGTAACTTACTAATATTACGATACCAAAATAAATACAAATTATTAATAAATCATTAAGATTTAAAATGCAACAATTTTATATATTGATAAAATAATAAATCGTAGGTCAGTCATTTTATTTTAATTTATGGTTTCAGAATGTTTAATTTGAAAGTTATAAAATGTAAACACTATGGATTTATTCAATGTCGAAATTCAGCTGCATTGTTGAATAGGAATAACTTTTGGAGTGTAACGGTATTTTATTGCAACGATATTGAAAACAATATTGTAGAATTTGTCATTGTGAACAATAATAGCATTTATTCATTTAGTTACAATTGAATTTATTATATATATAATAAATTTATAGATTAAACATACAATGAAAAATATTCCATATTTTATATAAGTCTGTAATTGAAACTAATCTACTAAAAAATTTAACATACTGAAAAGCCTCTGCTTATTATAAAATACTGTTAAATTATTAAATCCATTACTTGACCTTTTGACGAGTCTGCTCTCAAAACATGAATTTATGGCCGATTAGAATGTTTCTATAGGAAGTGCAAATAACAAAATTTTTGTAAAAAGGACACTTACAACAGATCCTTTCACAAGGAAATCTAAGTACAGTTGAAACTATTTAGTAGTTTATTCAAATCAGAAACATCTTCTAATTTAAGACTTATCGCAAAGATCAACTTAATGGCTGAGCTGTTCTTGATTCATTGAAATCAACTCAATGGCTAAGCATTCGCGCAGAAGGCACATAAAAGTTTCAATTTCCATCTTTGGAACTAATCTATATAAAATCAATTGATATCTTTATTATATTGATATTAATCAGTGACACTTATTTTTAATGTCTGTTCTGTTTGAGGTTAACTGTATCATGTACATGGAAGATGTTGCTAAAGTCCATTGTTGTATGTCCGGGTATTGAGCGCATGCTTTCTTATGGTGGAATTCCAGCAAAAATTTGTTGTCTAATATTGTTGAATCTTACCTGAAATGTTCTGTCATATGTGCTTGTATTTAAATTTGTAAAGTAGTCAAAAATGAGAAACGGTGTCAATTGTAGCAGCTACGTCAAGAAATATAGCTTGATATTCTGTCTACATAACAACATCGTACCTGACAGTAAGATATCTAGTCAAAAATTCCTCAACCAGAAGTAATACTTTATTAAATTGCTTTTTTTCACTTTATTTGCGGTTTTCTCAAAAATGGCTGCAACGCTTTTCTTTAAACTTAGCATATCAATTACATGTAAGAATTATAATTTTTAATTGTGAATATTTCTCTCGGAAAATTCATTTAAGGCGGCTTTTGGTGGTGAGGTGTGGTGGTTATATTTTCTAATAAAGTGCTATATTCTCGTATTATAAATTCTATCATTTAAATAATATTATTTAGAATTAGATATGTTGATTAAATCCGGAGAATGAAGAAAATCAGTTGACCGGAAGTGGGTTTTTACTGAATAGTTTTTTTCAGTTCTTTGCGTATTTCTCCATAAAAATCACCGGCGGATTTTTTTTTAAATGTGATATACTAACTATGAATACGGAGACCTATTTCTAAGAAAGTTAATTTAAACTATTTTAGGAGGAGAGGGAGCAGTTATGCTTGTTTCCACAAACTGATTCATTTTATTAAATTTAGATTCTGCCATTGACATAAATCTGAAGACAAGTAAATGTTTAGTAAAAATTATTAGAATGTGGGAAAATTTGTCAATTATATTTCTGTAAACTGCAATAAGAAGTGTGAGTGGTTCACACCAGGTTATTTTATATGTTGTCTTGCATAAATGACTTTTTTTTTTTCTTCAACTGATAATTATAAACTTTGACAGTCGCTAAAGTTGGCTGTTTGGTCTGTAAAATTGGCTTTGTTAAATGTAGTGGAAAAACGAAATAGAAAAATAATAGTTTTTAAAAATAATTTAGAATATTATATAGTATCAAAAATCTAATTTTGTTCATATATCAAACTGTGAATTTACCTTCAAAAAGTGTGTATTTTAGAGTCAGGTATACTACAATCTAGGTCATTGCTATTAGAAAAACAAAGGCACAAAAATCCCATTAGGTTAATTCTTTTGTACAAGAAAATTCCTCCACTAGAGAGAGAGCAATTCCTTCGAAGAGTCTGCCTTCAGCTTTCAAAGAATACAGTGTGCGCTCAGCCTTCAAACAACTAAGTCTGTATTCTGCTACCAAAGCCAGAACAGAACACTTCAGGATCGCATCAGTGGCCAGTTTGTCTAAAATAGTTTGTAAGGCCTCGAGTGGGTTAGCTTGTGCTTTTAAATGAATGGCGGATTGGATGTGTCTAATTCTCTCCGCGAAGGTTTCAGGAGACTCTGTGGGTAGAGACTGAATATTAGTCATCTGTTGTAAGAGGACTAGTGGTGTTTTCTCCTTACGAAATCGGGCTAGAAGTCGCTCTGAAATTAGAGGATACGTTATAATTGTACCCTAGCGTTGTAATTCGGCTTTCTGGGTGTCGTAAAATTTTTTTTTTGCAGACCCTGAGAGCCTAAGTACTAGTATTTCTAATTTTGCTGCGTCGTCCCAGCCAGAAAGGCTAGCACAATGGCTAATTTGGTCTAGGAAATCGAACACTTAGGCTGAATTTTCGCCATCGAATGTAGGTAAACTATTGATTAATTGCAAATTCCTTAAGGGACTAGGTTGATTGTTATGGGTAGGAGGATTTGCTAATTGCTGCTGAGCAAGTAAATATTCTACAACAGCGTCGATGCCCATGTCTTGTCCATTAATCTTATACATTTTTGAAATGAATGAATTACTTGGGGAAAGATTATATTTTTCAAGAAGTCTACGTAGCTGGATTAAATTGCCTCCAACAGAAAAGTTATTATCGCGTAATATCTTTACAATATGCGATCTTTTAAGTACTCTCATAAATTGAAAATTCACAATGGATTGGGGTACAGTGGTACAATTACAAAAATTTAAAAATAAAATTCAATAGAAAATTCAATTATGGGAAATATTTAAGATATTTCTGCTGAGAAAATAATTAAAAACAATGATCTGATGGGTAATCATCTGGGTAACAATCTGATGGATAATTTGTTTAATTATGAAATTGAAAATTGTGCGTACTTTTAATTTGTAGATTCTGGTTGAAAATATCCCACGCTGCCACCAATGTAATGTAATGTGTATTTGTAGTAGCTGGTTGTGTAGCACGAGCGTTTTGTAAAAGGGCTTGTAAGGATATATGCTTAAGAGAGAAGTATTAGTAATAATTAAGAAGAGCACCACTGTTTTATAAATAATTATATTATCTCTTAGTAAATTTAGGTATATTACAATATCACTATTATATCTAGAATAAAGGCAAATATCTATCACAGGCACTGAGCGATTCCTGAAGTGTTCTGTTCTGGCTTTGGAAGCAGAATACAGACTTTGTTGTTTGAAGGCTGAGTGTAGACAGTATTCTTTGAAAGCTGAAGGCACTCTTCGAAGGAATTGTTCTCTCTTTAGCGGGGGAATTTTCTTGTACAAAAGAATTAACCTAACGGGATTTTTGTGCCTTTGTTTTTCTAATAGCAATGACCTAGATTGTAGTATACCTGACTCTAAAATACGTACACTCTTTTTGAAGGTAAATTCACAGTTTAATATATGAACAAAATTAGATTTTTGATACTATAAAATATTCTAAATTATTTTTAAAAACTATTATTTTTCTATTTCGTTCTTCCACTACATTAATAATGTAGTGTAATATTATAATATATATGTAAGTATAAAATGAGTTCAGAAATCTCCTGTCACATTTTCGGTATGCAAGACAGATGTATAGAATATCAACATTACACGTTGCAAACTATTCATTTAAAATATAATTTTGCAACTTACTTTCCTTCATTTTCTGTTCTATAATAGTTTTTTTTTGTTATTTACAATATTTAACCATTTTTTCTTCAATGCCTTGTTTGTTTTTTGGTACATTTCAATTTTATGAATTCATATGTTTTTAAACTTGGCAGAAATTCAACTTTTTTTTTAAATTTTGATTGAACCTTACGAATTTCAACAAAATATATTCTAACAGCTGAAAAACAAACAAACATTAATACTTAATTATGGTCAAAATCAAGATACTAAATTAAAAATTTTACTATATTTTCTTACAATGTTAAATATAAAGTATGGGAATCTTTAAAAAAATAAGTTCCATTATTATAGTTTGTTAAAATATATATTATATATTCATATTTTTATTACAAATCTATAACAATTCTCTATTTTTTTTTACTACATTTTATTGCATAATTCATTTTAGTTCCAGATTTGATTATTTTGCAATGTTGACTTCAGTTGTTACTACTGATAGAGAATGCCAATAATTCTGCAATTGATTTATATTATATAGTCCTTATAGCGCAAATTTGTGATTTCAACAGTTTGAACCTGAAAAGTTTAAATAATAATAATTATTGGAAAATTATAACAAGTGGGGCTACAGTTGCTAGCGCACCTAGGTAGCGAAGGCCGCAACTAAACGGCGAGAGAACTTGAGGCCTTTCTTACCACATGTCCCCCAATGAAAATCACTGACGGGTAATCCTTGTACCTTCCTGGGCTGTTGCGCCATAGGCTATTATTAATATACAGTTTCATATACATATTTGTAATAGCGTAGTAAGTAGTATTTAATATGTAATTACATAATAATATTGTATATTGTAATTGTATACATATAATACGAGTTATAGATTTAACACAATAGAACAATGGGTCGGAGACTGGACTAACTGTATCAAATCAAAGAGTTTCCCCAATAAATCAATAAATCCCCAATAAATATAACAAGTCATAATCACGCACAAGTCAACTAATCCAAATATTTGGCCGAACATGGACCAATAGGAGAAATATTTGATAAGTTTTCAAAGTACAAGAAAATGATTAATATTCTTGAGAGGATGACTGGCTGTACAAACGTTTGACCATATTAAATTCATCAGTACAATATTTGGAGCAAAATCCAGGAATCTAATTGAAATTATTAAACCGGTGGGGGACTTGGCCAGAAAAGAAAACCAAAACTGATGACTAATCACAAACACCTTTTTTTTTTACATTTTAGTAAAATTAATAAATCTATGGAGCAACAGTCTGCAAAGAGCCATGTCTTGCAAGACGGCGATTTATATTAGGGGTGGTGGGAGGTTTTTTTCTGGTAATACCTCGCCGTTTAGTTCCGACCTTCGCTACCTAGGTACCTTCGCAACCAATTGTAGCCTCCCACTTTTCGTCACGGTGCCGAGTCAATACAGATTTTGCTGTCACGAGAATCTATCCCAAATTCTCGCACGGAAGAAGAGAGCGCTAATAACAAGTGAAGACTTTACCGTTTAGTTTTTTACAAAATTATCTGTGTACAGTCTGGAACAAGATCGAACTATCTCCAAAGGAGAACGTAGGTCACGAATTTTACTGTTAGATAATAATATTAATATTATTGTAATTACGCATGCAGTTTGGTAGTTCACATTGGAGTATACATTCGCAATAAAAAAAAATAATAAAAAAAATACTGCCATAATTTATATTATGAAAACTTTCAAATAATGTAAATAAATAATTTTTATATTTACCTATTATCCATAAGCGCACCTGTCTCTTACACGTCTCATTCCATCTGGGCAAGCGATAATTCGATTTGGTACTCTTATTACATGTGTTACCATAGGGACACTTGGTACATCAGCGGCGTAATTTGGAAATTGCAATGATATCCTTAGAAAAACCGAAACTATTAGAAATACTAAAGCTAAAATACGCATTATGGTTAGTATGGTTACAAATCAATAAATGATTGTAAAATTATATTTTTATTAATTTGTATAGCAAATGATAAATAAAAAAATTACTTTTTTTTTTTTTTTTACATTTAAGATAAAGATATTATTTTATCTTTAAAATGCTCCTTGGGTCAAGGTTTAAGATGGTATTGTTTTCAAATATAATACGCGTAAATTTGAATAGAAAATATTTGAGAATCAATTTATTAACATTTTATAAATATAAAGAAAATTATAAAGGTTAAAATCTTGCCTATCTTAATTTTTTCTTAAAAAATGTGAACGCAAAATGTGATTATTTACTTTTCCTTAATGATAAAAAAACTGTCCTATTGAAGGCAACATTTCACCGTTGATTGGATGCAACATAAGTTGCCTAAACATCCTTGTATTAGTGGAATCGAATCGTGCATTTTAATACACTCGCAAGTATGTGGTTTATTAATTAACGTTGTGACTAATTCCGGAATACTATTCATATAAATATTTTTGGAAAATATTTTGAAATAAATGTTAGAGATGTCCAAGATTTACTTCGTGTCAGCATGCATAATCGGTTTTAGTCGATAGTTCATCTCCAGGATGTCTTAATAAACAGTGATATCACAATGCATAATGCTTAATCACGATGTTTTATCATATGACACACCATTTATCCAACGCATCGTGATAAAATGGGAGAACACCCTAAAACTGATAGATAATCATAAAATGAAGTGGCTATTACGGAAAATCTCTCTGATTACTCCAGCATTGCGGATTCAACCAGCAGTCATAACGTGTGATGGGATGACAATACCATTTATTTGTGATATATTTGGCACGATTGCCATATATATCCTGTTACAACAGTATGTGGAGAACCTTAGGGTATGAACTATTCACAACACTTTCTCAACTTTCAAATGACACAATTTTTTAAACATTGAATTTTTGCAACGTATTTAAATTTTTTCTCATTTCAATGTTTATCCTTGAGTTATTGACATTGTGAAAATTATGAATAACATTTTATTGTTTATAATTTGGAGAAATCTGAAAGATACTGATATGCACTTAGAAAGGAATCCTAATGCTAATGTGTGGCTCCTTACTTGGACAAAGTGAAAAAAACTGTAAAAACACAAATATACATATATACTTAAGCAGAGGGCCAGGAGCCAGAACGTGATCAGCAAAGATGTCACGGCCAGCCAGTAGACCTTTCTTAATAAATTTTGATTCGTCTATATCTTACTTCGTCTCTCTAGTAGTTTTTCTGCCTCAATATACCGTTTATGACGAAATGCCCAATAAATTTCCTTACTATTTCGGCGGCTAACACTAAATGTTAGTTCATTTTCTTTTTCCGTGCTATAAACCAAGTCCAACATGGCGGTGCTTATATCAGGATTGCCCTAATGATAACCTATAAAGCTCGGAAAAATAATCTTGGTTTTCCTATACAAAAGAAACATTCGTTTCCTGCCGTGCGCGGAATCTCGGTTAATTTTTAGATTTCACTTGAGAAACGAGATATATTGTTCGGACCAAAACGTGAGGACAGTAAAAATTATTAGTTTGTGGAAAAATTTGTCAATTATAATTCTGTAATCTGCGATAAGAAGTGTGAGTGATTCACACCAGATCTTTAATATGTTGTCTTGCATTGATGATATTTCTTTTTTCAACTAATAATTAACTTTGACAGCCGTTAAAGTTGGCTGTTTAGTCTGTAAAATTGGCTTTCTGGTACTAAGTACTAATTGTATTAAGACTCATTTTTGTAACTTATTTTCCTTCATTTTCTTTTCTATCATAGTTATTTTTGAAATTTATAGCATTTACACACTTTTTATGTAATCGTGTGAAATTTTCAATATCGAGTTTTCACCGGAAATATCCCTTTTGAGGTCCCCTTAGTCCAAAAAAGTTTTTTTTTAGCAAATGGTCTGTGTGTGTGTGTGTGTATTAGAACAGCATAACTCAAAAACGAAAAACCAGCAGAAAGTTTAAACTTGACATTCCGTTTACGTATCACCATACGATCGAGCAGTACGTTATCGCGTCAAAATTTCTTAACCGGAAGTGCCACTTTACAAATTGTTTTTTTTTTTCTTTTTTGCGCTTTTCTCAAAAATGGATCAGACAATTTTCTTTAAACTTGCAGTATGAGCTACACATACAATGTGCTACATCTTTTATTTGAAACTTTTCTCTGGGAAAATTCATTTAAGGGCAGTTATCGGGTACGGACGGGGTTAGGTTTTTTTCTAAAATGCTATTTCAGTTTATTAGACAATTCTGTCATCTAAACAATGTTAATTATAATTGAATATGTTGCTGAAATTCCGAGTTTGAAAAAATCGGATGACCGAAAGTGCGTTTACTTCACCGCTTCACTAAATGATTTTTTTCACTTTTTCGCAATATGCTCAAAAATGGCTTGGACGATTTTCTTGAAAGGTCCTATATAAACTCAACATACAAGGATCTACAATTTTTATTTAAAACATTTGTCTGGTAAAATTCATTTAATGGTAATTTTAGGGGAGGTTTGGGATTATGTTTTTCTATATAGTGCTAACATAGTTGATTATACAATTCTATCATCAAAAGAAAATTAATTAGAAATAAATAGATGGCCAAAATTCCGAGTTTCAAGGAAATTAATAAACCGGAAGTGCGCTTTTACTGAATAGTTTTTTCAGTTTTCGACGAATTTCATGAAATTTGGTACATAAACTATGAAATTTGTCAATTATAATTTTGAGAACTGCAGTAAGAGAAAGTTGTGTGAGTGTTTCACACCAAAATTTTTCTTGAGTGCTTATTTGTATTTTTAGGTATATTTCAATTTTATGAATTCATATGTTTTTAAAGTTGGCAGGAATTCATCTTGTTTTTTTATTTCATACAATAAAACGAATTTCAACAATATATTCACTAACAGTCGATAAACAAACAAACATTAATACTTAATTATAGTCAAATCAAGATACTCAATTTAAAATTTTACTATATTTTCATACAAAGTTAAATATAAAGTATGGGAATCTTTAAAAAATAAATTCAATATTATGATAGACTCTATAGTTTGTTAAAATATATGTTATAATTCCATATTTTTATTAAAAAACTGTTACAATTCCCAATTTTTTACACTTATCTTTTTTGTATAATTTAGTTTATTGTAGAATTTGATTATTTTGCAATGTTGACTTCAGTTGTTACTAATATTGGAGAATGCCAATAATTCTGCAATTGATTTATATTGTATAATAGTACTTATAGTGAAAATTTATGATTCAAGAATTTGAATCTGAAAAGTTTACATAGAAATTATTGAAAAATGATAACAAGTGGGGCTATGGATGTATTTATTAGTGAGTATGTATTTATTAGCGTGAATGTATTTATTAGTGTGAATGCAATTATTAGCGTGAATGTATTTATTAGTGAGAATGTATGTTTTTGTGTGGAGGTATTTATTGGCGAGAATGTTGTAGTGAACGATTAGAATAGGTTATATAGTTAGGTTGCATCTTGGAGTTGAAAGAAAATTTATAAAAGTATTTCGACCCCATTAGGTATAGTCCATTAAAGGATAAGTCCTTTAAGAGTGTGCAGGAACATTTGCTTAAAGTCGGCACACCCAAATTAGCTTATACATTAATAGCCTCACTGGGATTAGTTGATATTTATATAATATGTAAATATAATATCTGTCTATTGGAATAAATAAAATAAAAATGCTTTTGGTTTTGTGTAAATATACGGAGTTTAGCAGGATAAGAGATGGCACGAACATGATTCTACACTCTTTCTCTTCAATTAGATTGATGGTATGTGTGGAAAGAATCGCCTTAATCCACCGTACCTTGTTGTGCAAAGTTCTCTGGCGGATGCCAAATAGGATTAACATGTGCCATTCCAGCTCGTGTGGCCAAGGATAGTGAGAGCATTAATGCATAAGGGGCGCTAATGGTCAAGGCAGTCGATGCGCCCCCCCCCAAAACAAATGGTAACAAAAGCATTTGTTTTTTTTTCTTCCTAGGAGCTTCTACAGCTCACTATCCGGGTTAGACAGTGTTGTTTGTAACGAGAGAATATTGCCCAGATGCCGGACAGTGCGCTCAGAAGGTTCCGGGCGCGAATGGCCATAGATGTGGACGTGGCTTAAATTAAAGAAAGAAAAAAAAAGCATTTGTTAGAAGAGTGGGTTCAATTAAATCCCGGCATAATTGTTCGTATTTCTGTAAGTATGGATTTATGCATATATGCTTACTTGCAGAAATGTATTCACAATATTACATTTGTTTATGTTCATTAACTGCATAAAAACAATGTGTTTACCAAACATAGAAAGAAATATGCTAATTTCTATTCTAATGAACAAATAACAGTAATGAACTTGAGAATTGACAAAAATCCTCTAAATTTTCAAGCTTGTTATTCAAGCCAAGCACTGCTCCTCAGTTGAACATCCACTTGATGATGGCTGTTGAAAGAGATGAAAATTTGATGATAATCTGTAATAAATAATAATGAACCTTGCATCCTGCCATTGAAGGTAAAATAATTTCATTCGTAATCAATTTCATGCTAAATTTATCACTCTATGATTTTGGTAATATTTTATTATTCAGTCTATAGTTGGTATATTAACTTTAAGAAACTTAAATTATATTTAATCATATCTATAAGAAAGTATATCTGTTAGTATTTACTGTGTCATTAATATAATATTTAATAGGTTGATTAATATGCTGAAAATGTAAGAGTTTTTTATTTTGATTCCAGACTCTTGAGTAATCCATTTGTTAAGAAATTGCTCTCTTAATTTGAAACCAACCACTCAATTCTAATCAATTTATTATTATTAATTTCTAACATTTCAATATGGAGATTTATTGACAATTGGTGAACGAGTTGCATTTCATTTCTCACATCTTGTTAACTAAATTAATTTGATAATTATTTCATTGATTAATTTATACTAACACAAAAACATGTAACTTTTATATTTTAATTTATTTTATATTAAATTTTCTTATAGTAAATACGGTGACTGTAGGAATTACAACGAAAGAAGAACAAATAAGTAAATTCCGGCGGAAGAAACCCAGTAGTTCGCTCCTATTAGTTAAAAAATTCTCACTCGTGGATTGCGTGCCTCCAAGCCCAGATAAATTCATGGAATTTCATTTATCGTGTCATTGCAGTTTATAAACAAAATGAAAAGTGATAACCACTTTGAAGAATGAGATAGAAACATAAAAGGAAGTGTGGACTTAATCTTTGAATAGTTTAAACCTGAATGGTTGTATGCAGTGAATTTTGGAATTCGGGATAAGTCGTTTCGTTTCTTTTGATAGTCTGGCCTGTAGTATACTATTATTATATACAATATTTTGTATTGTATGTTGATTTTATCATTAAGTCTGGTATTTATGTTCCCAAGTCTTCTAACATTGTCTATTTCAAACATAACGAACGATGATGATGGCAAGATAATATCTGTTTAATATTAGAATGATTTATGTGAGAAATGTTAACACTCTATTGGCATATTTGAAAAACATAAGATGGTTATCATACTTCCATTAATAACATGACATTCTCCTTCCATTTAGCACTCTTGACGTTCGTTATAATTGCAGAATCCATGAATGTTAAAAATCTCATTACTGTTAGCACTAAATGTTATTAACTGTCGCTTTGAATTCAACATTGGTTGCTAGTCAGTCAGTTATTGTTTGAATTGTAATTTTCCTCTATTCGCTAATATTTATTCCGCTTTATAGTTGAATATTTATTAGCTATTTTTATTATTATTATTTCTAATAGATGATAAACTACTACTAGTATCGGATTCAAATTTAATGAGTAGATACTCAAAACAGATTATTACTTGCTATTTATTATGAAACAAGATTATATATTCTTTTAATTAAGCGCTTTATCAGCTATTCATTATATATATATATATATATTCACTTTTTAATTCTTAGAAAGGATTGCAGCAACAAAACCTTTTCATTACAGATAAAATATAATAAACTCTTCTTTATAATTCATTACTTGGTGGTTATATTTTCTTCAACTGATAATTATTACTTTGACAGTCGCTAAAGTTGGCTGTTTGGTCTGTAAAATTGGTTAAGTGGTAAATATGTAGAGTACATGTTATAATATATATGTAAGAATAAAATGTGTTCAATAATCTCCAGTCACCTTGCAACTATGCAAAAACTGCTATATACAACATTTACATTGCATTTTGAACACTATACATTGAAAATATATTTTTGTAACTTATTTTCCTTCATTTTCTATTCTATAATAGTTATTTTTGTTATTTATATTATTTACCCACATTTTTCTTGATTGCCTGGTTTGTTTATTTGGTACATTTCAATTTTATGAATTCATATGTTTTTTTAAAGTTGGCAGGAAATCATCATGTTTTTTTCCCTTCTGGTTGAATCTCACGAATTAAAAAAAAAAAAAAATTCTCTAACATTCGATAAACAAAACAAACATTAATATTAATTATAGTCAAATCAAGATACTCAATTTAAAATTTTACTACATTTGTATACAAATTTAAATATAAAGTATGGGAATCTTTAAAAAAAATAAGTTCAATTATTATAGTTTGTTAAAATATATATAATATATCCATATTTTTATTACAAATCTATAACAATTCTCTATTTTTATACTACAACTTTTTGTATAGTTTAATTTAGTTCCAGATTTGATTATTTTGCAATGTTGACTTCAGTTGTTACTACTGATAGAGAATGCCAATAATTCTGCAATTGATTTATATCATATGGTCCTTAAAGTGCAAATTTGTGTTTTCAATAGTTTGAACCTGAAAAGTTCACATAACAATTATTGAAAAATTATAACAAGTCAGGCTATGAATGTATTTATTAGTGTGAATATATTTATTAGGCTGAATGTATTTATTAGAGTAAACATATTTATTGACGAAAATGTTGGAGTGAACGATTAGAATAGATTATGTGTTTAGGTTGCATCTTAGGGTTGAAACAAAATTTATAAAAGTATTTCAACCCCATTAGGTTTAGTTCATTAAAGGATAAGTCCATTAAGAGAGTGAAGGAACATTTGTTTAAAGTACGGCACACCTAAATTAGCTTATACATTAAATAGCCTCCTCAGGATTAGTTAATACTTTATACTGATTTTATATAGAATGTGTACAATGCAATAAATAAAATAATAATTCTTTTGGTTTTGTTTAAATACATGAAGTTTAGTAGGATAAGAGATGACATAAACAAGGTTCCACACTCCCCTCGTCGTGTCGATTAGATTGATGGTATAAGAGGGGATGTGTGGAAAGAATCGCCTTAATCCTTACTGTGCAAAATTCTGTCGTGGATGCCAAATAAGAATAACCTGTGCCATCTCAGCTGGTGTGTCCCCGGATACAGAGAGAATACAGAGAATAAGGGGAGGTAATGGCCAAGGCAGTCGATGCTCCTCCCTCCCCAAAAAAGAGAAAAAAACAAGTGGTAATAATAGAATTTGTTTTTTCTCTTTTCCCAGGATTCTCTACAGCTCACTGTCCGGTGTAGGACATTGTTGTCTGTAACCAGAGGATACTGTACAAAATGCTCCGGGCGCCAATGACCATACTTGTGAACGCGCCCTAAATTAAAGAAAGAAAAAAGTTTAAGATATTCAGATGAATAATGTAAATTAACAATATGGAAAGTAATACAAAACTATAGTTCTACTAATCCATCTCTCTCTATGTATGTTTGACTATTACCAGAGGAACCAACATCCGGAGTAAAGTTATCGATAAAAATCTCTGAACCATTTTGTTGAATGGATATTTAGTGATAATTTAGTTTTCTGGTATTGTGGAAAAATGTCCTTTGATTACTCACACACACACACACACACATGTAGATTTCTCTCACTTTTATTTGAAACATTTTTGTGAAAATATTGATGACATTGTTGTACTTCATCTTTCTCTTAAAATATGAGAAGATAAAATATTATTGCAAACATTAGCTTTTCTCAATACTTATCTTCATGGCCGAAAGCTTGTCTGAAAAGAAGGTTTGCTTCATTTAGTGCAATCAAATCCAATCCTATGTGTTTGACAGCTTAAAATTGGTTGGCCAATACGATCAAAACAGAGATCTAATTAGAAAAAATTCTGAAATATATTTAATTAATAATAAGGGTTATTGGGAGAATTTAAACTTAGGCTTTGCTCTATAATATCGTCAGTATAGTGTTGTACATTGCAGAAAAGAGAGATAATTGAAGTTTTATTTTATTAGCATTTAATAAAATTTCATTTTTAAGAAATTAATTAGTTAGAACTATGAGAGTAGTAATCACAAAAGTATGATTATTTCCTAACCGATTTTTTTAAACAGTGGAACCAATAAATTAACGATTTCGAACGAAATCTATCGACTAAATAGTGTTTAGGTTGTGGACTCCCTATTAAGTGTGGCATTCAAGGTTGATAACTTAATTTACATAATGGGAATTATATTATGAACATATAATATACAATTGTCCTCACGCGTTGGTCTAGCAGCTAGCACACTCGCCTTTGTTGCTAGAATTCAGGGTTCTAGTCCCGTGAGGGTAAAGTTGGTGTAGAGAGCCCGTAAAGAGCCAAGGCTTGCAAGACGGCGATTTATATCACCATGGGAGAGGATGTGGTAATCTCGCCGCTGTTCCCTCGCCGTTTAGTTCCAGCCTTAGGTACGTTACCAATTGTAGCTTCCCACTTTTCTTCATGGTGCTGGGTCAACACAGACTTTGGGTCATCACGAGAATCTATCCTGAATTCTCGCACAGACGAAGACCGCGATAATCATTAGAATAACGCGTGAAGACTTTACAGTTTAGTCTTTGACAGAATTACTTGTGACAGTCTGGAACAAGACCGAACTATCTCCGAAGGAGAACAAAGAAAATGAATTTTATTGGTTAGATAATATTATTAATATTAGAGACATTTTCCGTGATAGCCCGCTTCATTTTGTGGCCATCGACCGGTTTCGAGTTTACACACTCAGTGTATCAACCGAGTTTGCTCTGTGCAAGTCTGTGTTGTCACACTGTCTGAAAAACGCATCCTGAAGATGGGCGAACGCCCGAAACCTGTCGATGACCACAAAATGTAGCAGGCTACCATGGCAAAGGGTCTCTGATACTTTCTAGCTCTGCGGAACCAACCATCACAACAATATTAATATTATTGTAAACACGCATGCCAGTTTGCTATTCGCATGGAGCATACATTCGAAACAATAATAAAAGGAAAAGTATATTATAAAAACTTTCAAATAATGCAAATAAATTAATTTATAAATTTACCTATTTTCCATAAGCGCACCAATTTCTTACGCGTCTCATTCCATATGGGCAAGAGTTAAATCGATTTGGTACTATTATTACTCGTTGTGGCTCAACGACCATACCTACTGGGCGAAAACGTCCAGCTTTCCAGACGTTATCTGGAAATTGCAATGATGTCCTCAGAAAAACAGAAACTATTAGAAATACTAAAACTGAAATACGCATTGTGGTTAGTATGGTTACAAATCAATAAATGATTGTAAAATTATATTTTTATCCGTTTAGATAGCAAACGATAAATTAAAAAAATTACTTTTTTTTCTACATTTATAAAGATATTATTTTATAAACTGCTCCTTGGGTCAAGGTTTAAGGTAATATTGATTTCAAATATAGTAGGAGTAAATTTGAATAGAAAATATTTGATAATTAATTTATTAGCATTTTATAAAGATAAGGACAATCATAAAGGTTATGAACAGTGATATCACAATGCATAATACACAATTGCACAGTGCTCATATACGATATATTATCATATTACACACCATTTATCAAGGAATGATGATAGAATGAGCTTGAGACGCTCCAAAACTGATAGATAATCATAAAATGAAGTTGGCTATAACGGAAAATTTCTCTGATTACTCCAGCATTGCGGATTCAACCACCTGTCGCGTAATATTATGTGAAGGGGCGACAATACCATTTATTTGTGGTATATTTGATACGATTGCGATATTTCCTGTTTCAACAATATGCGGAAAAACGTAGGGTGTGAACTATTCACACGGCTTCCTATTTGTGCATTTTTCAACTTTCAAGTGATACAACTCGTTGAAATTGAAATTTTTGCAACGTATTTAAATTTTTCTCATTTCAGTGCTTGAGTTATTGACATTTTGAAAAATCAGGAAAGATACTAATATGCACTTAGAATAGAAGCCTTATGCACGAATCCTAATACTAATGTATGGATTCTTACTTCGCCAAAGTGAAAAAAAAATGCAAGAACATATATATATATATATATCCTTAAGTAGACTCCATGGGGACAGAACTTGATCAACAAAGATGTCATGGCCAGCCAGTAGATCTGTCTTAATAAATTAACTAGCTCTCTCCATTATTTTTCCGCCTTAATATACCGTTTATGAAGAAATGACCAATATTTTTCCTTACTATTTCGGTGGCTAACACTGTATCTTAGCTCATTTTCTTTTCTCTAGCCATTAATCAAGTTCAACATGGCGTAGCTTTTATTATCAGGTTTGCCTTGATGATAAAGCTCGAAATTAATGTTCCATAAACTAGGTTTTACTAGATAAAAATAACATTCATTTGCTGCCCTGCGCAGAATTCGGACTCCCGAGATTCCCCGGAATGCCCGGCGCGGAATGCTTGAATTTTTAGAGTTCACATGAGAATCAAGATATATTGTTCACTATTTAATGCAAATTTAAATATGCCGCCAACAGTGTATAATATTTTTATGTCTGGGAGAGTATTTTACTACCTTGATCATAATTTACTAATTTATTAGGTTGTGTCTTAAGTGTGTGGTGTATCTTATGCATTTTTCCCTGTCTCTGTAAAGTCGCTATCTAGACTCGTTTGGATCTGTCGCATGTAACACTCGGACAAGTAAGTCGCCATTTAACACTCGTTTTGAGTAGGTCGCAGTACATGCCAGTTTGGTTGGCCGTCATTGTGTAAACCCTAGTTTTCTAGTTCTGGTTTTCCTGGGTAGTTTTTAAACTGGTCCTTATGTGGAGTAAGCGGCTCCGGTTCTCCTATCCTGCTACTTTGAATTCTCATGGCAGCTACTTCCGGTTTTCTGCCTTGCTGCTTCTTGGAGCCTGTTAAATTATTATCTACAATCATTAGCCAAGCAGCAGTGTATAGATCAAGACTCAAGAGTTAAAGGCACATAAGATTTATTTCCTTATTCCTATTACTTCTCTCGCCTTGACACCGATATGGGCTGAGGACACATGGGTCTTTAAGCACTGGTAACTAGGATTCTGCGTTCCTTTGGCTGTTGAAAATGATAAATAATATTTGTTACCTATTTTTCAATTCAATTTATATATTCATTTGCTTCACCATTATATAATTTCACGCTACAATTTTTATTTTTGGCTGTTTTCCATTATTCAGAGCCTATCCGAGGTATCTAACCTCAATTTATATTAATTACCTTTCGTATATTTACTATACAATGCCTAATAGAGTTTGAGATAATAGAGTGTAATATGAGCTCACTTTAATTTTTTATTTCCGATTATTTACTAAAAATATATAAATATTTATTTATACTCTAAAAGTTGAAATCATCAACTTTCTCATTTGCTTTATACCAAAACTTTTTATAAGATTAGACATTTCTATTTAGTTTTGCTTTCGAAAGATGGTGGTAAGCGCCATTTTAGCTTCAGTTAATAGTAGGTTGATTGACCAAACGCCAAACTTCTCCCCACCATGCCTCAATCATAAGCATACTAAGTATTTGCTAAATATCTTAATATTATTAGATTGTTGTCCCTCTATGAACACTAAACTCTCTAAAATGAACACCAAACTTTCTGAACGCGCACTTCGCAAAGCAGACACCGCAGGTGAATAACTCCTATTCATCTATAGCAGTAATTAGCAGTACCATCTCCGACGTGTTCTTCGGTACTGTAGTCTGCAATATTAGTTAGCATGAAATATTTTATAAAGCTAACATTCTGAAAATGTTCAACTGGATATTCAGCTGGCAAAAGTATGCGACCAAAATTGAGCTGTGAACCCACTTTTTTTTTTATTGACTCTTAGGATAGCCAAACAATTCATGAATTATTCAACACTGGATGGTCAATATGATTTCTTTTTTCTCTGAATTTTCACATTTTTCTAACCTCTTAAATTGTACTTCATTTTCCTATAAAAAGTTATGTTTTCTTCAAATTTAAAGATTTGTATAAATCTAAAAAAACAAACGAAATTTAATTTAATACAAATTCTTTATTTTGGTGAATTATTTTAAAAATAAAATAGATTATTACAATATAGAAACTTACATATCCGACATTTAATATACTATAATATACTACCATATTTATGTGAAAGTTTATTTTATTGTAATTTAAAATTCAAATGGGTAATAGGAAGATGTAAGGTAATAAGGAATAGTTGACTATTTGAGAAAAATAAATGGCATATATTAAAGAAATGTAACTCACTAAGGAACAAATCTTAAATATTTACGATTTTTTTAATTTATACATTCAATAATAATAATAATAATAATAATAATAAATAGTAATAATAATAATAAACATCAGTGCTACATTCAGTAGTGTGTGGCGCAGATGAAATCTTCACCCCCCAATTTCTTGGATCAATCCCCCCAAAGAGATGAATCTCAACTAACCATGCAACAAAGAATTGATGAATGACCTCTGCATGGGAGACACCCCGAAGAATTAAGTCTACCAAACATGGCAAGAATGCATAAAACGAGTTTGTTATTCAAAGAGAGTTGTACCCTGAAACAGGAGAATTCATGCTTTTCCATTCAGGATCAAGTAATTAAAACTCAAAATTACTTGAAGCACATCATTAAGGACGGGTCCGAAGATGATAGCTGACGCAGGTGCCACTTGAAGTTAGAGACAAGCCAACATATCTTGAGTGGGTGCGGAGAACTAGCGCAAAATGATTATCTATATAGACATACTCAGGTAGCGCAAATAGAGCACCAACAGCTTGCAATTAAAGTACGGTTTTAATGCACAACGTATCCCTTATTATAAATCTAGATCCAGCCCTGTACTAGAGTCTGAAGAGTATAGGCTATATTATGACAGGACGGTACTAACTGATAGGACGATACAGTGCTTCAGACCAGATATTGTGTTACACAATAAAAAGGAAAACATCGCATTTTCATTGATTTTGCAATTCCAAATACCCACCGCATTCAGAATTCGAGAACTGAAAAGTGGCAAAAGAAAGTAGTTCTTGATGAGGAGGTGAAGCGCATTTGGAAATTGGAACGAGTGGAGAGGTGCCCATTAATTATGTCTACTATTGGGATTGGCCCCACCAATAGTAGACTGTTGGATAGACTGGAGGCTATTGGGCTATCAAAAATTTTTTTTGCAATTATGCAGAAATCGGCAGTTCTTAATGGAACAAGAATAGTTTTTTGGAAATTTTTTTTGAAATTTTGGAAAAACAATGAGTAATAACGATAATCATGATAATAAATATGGCAATTAAAAACCCACGCTACTTACTACAATTTACAAAGTAATAATTAACAAAAATCTTTCTTCAAAATTATAATTTTTACCAAATATTTAGTTCCTCCGATGGCGACTGAGATGTGGTGGGCCCCGCGATCACCTTGTTGACTAATGGAGATCGTCACTGGATGATCACCCATTCAAGCTATTCACGCCATTTACCACCCTCACCATATTTGCTTATTGTACCTTTATGTACAATTGTAAATGACAAATAAAAAGTTTACAAAAAAAGAAAGAAATATTTACTTGTCTTCAGCGAGAAGAGATGAGATTCACGCGGATGTCACTGGGTCGAATCCAACAGTGCTACCCTTAGATTTTCTCCATCTAGTAGCCTCTACAGCACATATTTGGCCGGTGACGGGCAGTGTTGGCTCTATCTAGAGAACACTGATCGGAGGACGACAAGCGCTGAGAATGTTCCGGGGAGTACAATATAACTTTCAGCTACTATGAAAGAGTGTACTGTCCCTAAAAAAGAAGGAGTTTTACTCATTTGAAACCCCCCCATACGAGCATAAGCGAATATGAAAACTGAACGAGAGTTGTAAAAGAACAAATCTCTCGTTAATTTTTTTTTATATTTTTTTATTACCGTTTAAACCATTTTTTTTTTTTAACATTTTTATTGATCTTTACAACTGCACAATTTACATGCAACAAGTAAAATAGATAATGTGCGACTTATGTGTGCATTGGCTGAAGGTCGCGGCTCACGACCTGATCTACGTAAACGACTGTCATCCGGTGATGACAGCCTAACAAAGCATTAAGAATGGAGTCTCACAACTGTCCTAAGACAGCCGATTATGTAAGCAGATGATCGCGAGGCCATCGACGCTTCAGTCGTCGTGATGGGTTAGAGGGGAGAGTTGTGGTTGAGAGCGCTTGGATAAGTGGATTTGAATGAGAGGGATAGTTGGGAATGGAACTTTAGATAACGGGACTTGGCTGAGGGTAACGACCTAAAAATGAGGGAATTTTTAGGTCGTTACGGATGGTGTGATTGGAAATGTAGAAGGGAGCATTGAATTGGAAGGGAGGATTTTGGACTGTAGGGATTGAATGCAGTAAAGGATTGAATGTCTGGCTGTCCCATATAGTTCGATTCCGTTAAGTCCCAAATAGGGGCTAATAGAGAGATGGGCTAATAGATTTCAATGACAGATTCTGAACTTAACCTCTCTAAAATAATTTACTATGAAAAAAGTTACATACCTCTGTTTGTATGCTGTAATGGTACCGCAAAGATAATGCAACTACAGCAGAGAGATGAGAGGCCCTCTCTGGTTAAGAGAGACTACTCCCTGACTGAGGCAGCCTAGAGTGGGAGAACCTGTGTATATAAGCCAGTGGGAATCTATCTAGAGGATATCTATCAGATACAACCATACAACTGTACATCGCATCGTGTCATATCTTTACTCACACCATTCATTCTATCATTTTCATTATAAAGTCCAGTGTAGTTAGTGTAAAATTAGCTACATTATTTTAGTGTCCTTATATCTCGTTCATTTAATCAAATCTAATTTCTCTCCTCAACAACTCCATTATAATACTTAGTACACTAAGTTTAATCAAAACCGATAAAATCATTTCGGAGAAAATCGTAAAATGAAAAAAAAAAAAAAACTGGTAAGTAAAGTTGAACCAATTTTCTTTAATAAAAATGAACTTTACTATGATTTAATTCAAATTAATATTATAGAGATGATAGTACAAGTAAAATAAACTGAAATGGTTTTTTAGAGAGAAAAGCATAACTCCATTCTTCCTCCAAAACCCCATTAAATGAATTATCTTAGAAAATTGTTACGAGTAAAAGTTATAGGCCCACATGCGTTTAAGATATTTATATAAAGTTTGAAGAAAATAGTTGAATATGTTTTAGAGAGAGTGGCAAAAAAGTGACAAATCTAACCGATAAATTAATAAATTAAGAGTTGGTAAATTATCTATTGATATTTATACAAATAAAGAATGGTATTTATACAAATAATTTATTCTTATTTATACAAATAAGAATAAATTATCTATTCTGTTAATCTTACGTCTTCCCAGCATCTTAGTTTTTCTGTTTTAAATAGTATTAATTTGCCACAGTTATCACTCTACCATTCCACCAGACACACAGAGTTGTAGACACCATCGCTACCTCCCTTGAACGGAAGTAATACTGCTCGGGAGCCTTACTGGACATCTCTCAAGCGTTTGATCGGGTATGGCATCCGTGCTTATTGTGGAAACTAAAGGGCATCCTTCCTTCCACTTATTACCTCATCCTCAAATCATATCTTGCCGATCGCCATTTCATGGTTGTCCAAGGATCCTCATTTTCTCCCATATTTCCTATTCACGCTGGTGTTCCACAAGGAAGCATACTCGCTCCCCTTCTTTACACAGTATATACTGCTGACCTCCCACTACATTCTGATACGGTCACCTTCACCTTCGCCGACGATACGGCCACCCTATCCGCCCATAATGATCCCGTCATGTCAGCTAGACATCTTCAATCCCATCTCAACATCCTTGAACCCTGGCTCCGAAAGTGGAGAATAAAGGTGAATCAACTCAAATCCAATTACATAGTCTTCACATTAAATCGAAAAACCCTTCCTCCTATATATTTCAACCACATTCCTTTACCTCCCGTCACAAAAGTTCGTTACCTTGGTCTCAATCTTGACAAACGACTAACCTGGAATCCCCATACTCGACTAAAAAGAACTGAACTGAATAACAGATACAAAATACTAAAAAAACTTCTAGACAAACGTTCGAAACTTACATTACATAACAAACGACAACTATATTACTCTCTATTAGCCCCTATTTGGACTTACGGAATCGAACTATATGGGACAGCCAGACATTCAAACACTAACTGCACTGGACTTTATAATGAAAATGATAGAATGAATGGTGTGAGTAAAGATATGACACGATGCGATGTACAGTTGTATGGTTGTATCTGATAGATATCCTCTAGATAGATTCCCACTGGCTTATATACACAGGTTCTCCCACTCTAGGCTGCCTCAGTCAGGGAGTAGTCTCTCTTAACCAGAGAGGGCCTCTCATCTCTCTGCTGTAGTTGCATTATCTTTGCGGTACCATTACAGCATACAAACAGAGGTATGTAACTTTTTTCATAGTAAATTATTTTAGAGAGGTTAAGTTCAGAATCTGTCATTGAAATCTATTAGCCCATCTCTCTATTAGCCCCTATTTGGGACTTAACGGAATCGAACTATATGGGACAGCCAGACATTCAATCCTTTACTGCATTCAATCCCTACAGTCCAAAATCCTCCCTTCCAATTCAATGCTCCCTTCTACATTTCCAATCACACCATCCATAACGACCTAAAAATTCCCTCATTTTTAGGTCGTTACCCTCAGCCAAGTCCCGTTATCTAAAGTTCCATTCCCAACTATCCCTCTCATTCAAATCCACTTATCCAAGCGCTCTCAACCACAACTCTCCCCTCTAACCCATCACGACGACTGAAGCGTCGATGGCCTCGCGATCATCTGCTTACATAATCGGCTGTCTTAGGACAGTTGTGAGACTCCATTCTTAATGGTTTGTTAGGCTGCCATCGCTGGATGACAGTCGTTCACGTAGATCAGGTCGTGTGCCGCGACCTTCAGCCAATGCACACATAATTCGCACATTATCTATTTTACTTGTTGCATGTAAATTGTGCAGTTGTAAAGATCAATAAAAATGTTAAAAAAAAAAAATGGTTTAAACGGTAATAAAAAAATATAAAAAAAAATTAACGAGAGATTTGTTCTTTTACAACTCTCGTTCAGTTTTCATATTCGCTTATGCTCGTATGGGGGGGTTTCGAATGAGTAAAACTCCTTCTTTTTTTTTAAATAAATAACTTTACTCCTGTTTTAATATTTGCAATATAATTACATTCTTTTTCTTGTAGTTAATGCTAAATATTTCCACACTATAATTTGGTTTGATGTTGAAGGAAAAAAATGATTTTGATCGACGTTATTATTTTTTAGACATATCCTACATTTTTAATTAAAACAAATGGAAAGAATGCCGCCGATAGTATGTAGCATTTCTAAGTTAAATTAAACCTTTTCACAAACAAAATAAAACTTTTTTTTTGTTTATAACTCAATTTTGCTATCTTTCAATCAAATTAAAACAATTCCTAAATAAAGTTGTCTGTTAAAATATAATGTAGATAAAAAAAGTTTAATTTGGTAAAAATAAAAGAAATGATTGAATAAAAAAATACAATATTATTAAAAAAAATTTTTATATCACCCACTCTTCTATGTTTATCCAATCACAAATAATGTAGTATGATGACTTAGTTGGTTGTTTACAAATGTGTGTGTGTGTGTGTGTGTGTGTGTGTGTGTGTATAATATCGTTTTTTTGGAATCTTATCCTTTAATCCCTTTAATAATCAGAAGTTTTCCAGCAAGTGAAATACGTTCAGCTGCTAATATGTTATCCAGGCAAATGTTAAGAAATGATAACTTGGACATATTTGTCTCTATGGACGATAAGGATAAGGGTAATTTCTATGAAAATTTAAACTGGGACATAAGGAACCTATGGATCGGACGGACCGTAAGGAAAGTTCAAAATGACAGAAAATATGTTTGATTGTATCAAAATTTTATAAAAATATAAAAATAAAATACTAAGCTAATTATTTTCCATATACATTCTATTTTTGTGAATTGTAGATTGTAGATTGTTGTAGGGGATTATTGCACTGCGACCTGAAAGATCTATTGTGTCCCTCGGGAGCCTTCTCCAGTATACAGTCGGCCTCCAAGCAGTGTTCTTTGTGAATTGTAATATTTACAAGAATTTCGTTAGCTTGTTTGTCACAAATGGATGTGGCAAATAACTACAAACATATTTTTGTACTTATAATGGAGTTGATGAGGAGAGAAATTGGGATTGATTAATTAGACGAGATATGAAGACACTGTTATAATATGGCTATAAGCTTACACAAACTGCACTGGACTGTAATGATTTTATAGAATAAAAGGTGAGAGAGAGATATATGTGTGATGATATGGTGGAATCTGATAGATAGAAGTCTAGATCTCTAATTGGCTTATATACAGGTTCTCCCAACTCTAGCCTGCTTAAGTCAGATAGTATTAGAGAGAGTTTGTTTTCTCTCGGTCGGGCTTGTGCTCTCTCTCTTGCCGTTACATTCTATTTGTCTATTTTTATTCTAGCACATTGTAAACTTCGTTTTCTATTTTTCCACTTTTTCATTTGATGTTCTGGTGGGAATGTTGCTTGTTACTATTCTTTTGTGGGTGATAGGGGTCTAAGAAATAGCACTTATCCTAGTGAAAAATTCTCTAATAAATCCTAAGGATTGTTTGCTTTTGTGATGGATGCAAAACATTAAAATATATTAGTTTATAAATAAATCAAAATTATCAAAATATGTGACATACCCTTGCAAAAGGGCAAGCCAGGTACAAGAAGTCCAGTTACTTGTACGGTTCAAGAACAATTATGGCATTGTACTACCCCTTCTCCTCACAGGGGAGGAATTGAAGAAACAAAGAGAAGAGATATTTTAAAGACAGACTTGTGCTAGAAATCAAGGTGGAAACATCAGAGCTATACCAGTATTACGTTATAAGAAATTATTATAAGCTATTGTGATATTCAAAGTAACTTAATTTCTCTTAGAGAATATATTTAATTTAATCTACCAGTGTGTTCTTAATTATTCTTATACTTCTATATTTTCCTCAAACATACTTACAAGCCCTAATACTAAACCGCTCGTGCTACTTACCACAAATACACATCATCACACCATAACATTACACTTTAATGTCATGATTTGCAAACAAATTTGATTCGCTATGATCGCATTGTATTTGCTGTGTATACAATGCCATTCCTATTTACAGCAATGTCCAATATGTAATAAAAATCTATTCTAGTACTGTTTATCGCTTCTGTCTAGTTCATAAGTTACTTTTCGCTGCTCCATTGAATCAACTTCTCCTATATATTTATATTTATGCACAAAAACGTTTGTGCCAACCTAGTACATGTCTTTCGCTTACAGCAATTCTTAATCTCCATATTCTATTCAAAATTGGAATTTACATAATATAATACTTCATTTGTAACGCATATATCCTCTAGATAATATATTACTCAATTAACAATTGATGAAGAAATATTGATGATATTACAACTCAGAAACTATTTTTAATGAAGTGATAGACATTGTGTGTATGTGTGTGTGTGTGAATAGATGAATGGTTTGTATGGCTCTGCTCGTATATAGGCGTAATGTGAACAGCAAAATATTTAGAAATGAAAAATCGCACAATCTTGATATTCAGATCCAGTCTGTGCCAATAGGTTTTCGACATGAAAGTTTAGTCGAAATTTGTTCAACCGGATATATCTAATGCTTTTTTAGGTTTTTTTATGTTCTCTTAATTCTTGGAAAAATTACCGCGATCTTATGTAACCTTAACCTTAAACCTTTCTCTAAAATATCCACCAATAAACTTCAAGATGGTTTTACCATCCATTATAATACTAAAAGCATTGTGAGTATTCCAGATTTGATGAAAATCGCTTAACCGGAAGTGCAACGACTTTATGGTATAGGTTTTTGAGTTTAGGAATTTCTTTATAAATGTTACATATTTCTTTTATTACTTTTTTTTACTTTCTATTGCTCCTAGTAAGAGGATGTATTGTAATCGTGTCAAATTTTCGATATCGAATTTTCACCGGAAATATCCGTTTTGAGGTACCCTGAATCCAAAAAAGTGGTTTTTAGCAAATGGTCTGTGTTTGTGAGTGTGTGTGTCTGTGTGTGTGTGTGTATGTGTATTTGAACAGCGTAGCTCAAAAACGAAAAACCGTAGAAAGTTGAAACTTGATATTCCATTTAGGTATTACCGTGGGATCTGACAGTACATTATCTGCCAGAATTCCTCAACCGGAAATACCACTTTACTGATTGTTTTTTTTAATTTTTTGCGTTATTCTTAGAAATAGCACAGACGATTTTCTTTAAACTTGGTATGTCAACAACAAAAACAAGGAGCTACAACCTTTATTTTTAAACATTTCTCTGGGAAAATTCATGTACAGGCACTTTTGCATGAGGGGAAGAGTTAAGTTTTCATCTAAAGTGCTATTTCAGTTTATTAGACAATTCTATCATCTAAATAATGTTAATTAGAATTAAATGTTTTGTTGAAATTCCGAGTTTAAACAAAGTCGGATAACCGACAGTGCCTTTACTTTACCACTTTACTAAATGATTTTTTCACTTTTTCGCGGTTTTCTCACAAATGGCTCCGACGATTTTTTTGAAGCCGGATATATAAACTAAACATACAATGAGCTACAACTTTTATTTATAATATTTCTCTGGGAAAATTCATTTAATGGCACTTTTAGAGGAGAGGTGGGGTTATGTTTTTAGGGTGGTTAGTTCCGCAGAACTGGAAAGCATCAGAAACATTTTCCGTGGTAGCCTGCTTCATTTTGTGGTCATTAACCGGTTTTGGGCGCTCGCCCATCTTCAGGATGCGTTTGTACACTGCAAGTCTGTGTTATCACACTGTCTGACGAACGCATCCTGAAGATGGGCGAACGTCCGAAACCGTCGATGACCACAAAATGAAGCAGCTACCACGGAAAATGTCTCTGAGATTATGTTTTTCACTAATGTGCTATCATAGTTGATTATACAATTCTATCATCTAAACAAAATTAACTAGAAATAAATAGATGGCTGAAATTCCGAGTTTCAAGGAAATTAGTAAATCGGAAGTGCGCTTTTACTGAACAGTTTTTTCAGTTTTCTAAGGATTTCATTAAATTTAGTACAAGAACTATGAAATTTGTCAATTATAATTTTGAGAATTCGCGTAAGAGAAAGTTGTGTGAGTGTTTCACACCAGGTTTTTTGCAGTTTTCTCCGAAGTTGCTAAATGATTTTTTTTAAAATCTAGTACGCTAGCTATACTATTAGGCCTATCAGTTTTATTTGAAATATTTTTTTCTGAAAATGGATTTTAAGGGGGGTACTAGGGGTATCCACGACATTTGACTTCCCCTCTTCCATAGGTTCTAGTTTTCACCATTATCATTATCCAAAATCAATCATTATTTTGTATAAATTACAAGTTGTAAAAAATGCAAGTTGAGAGATAGATTAAGTCCAATGAATGTGCTCAACGACGGATCTAGGACCCTGGATGGGACTGAGGCGGCGGTGCTTGGACCAAGAACCAAGCACTCGGAACCCATTGGTAAATTTCCCAGCTTCTTCCAGGCGGAGATATACGCAATCGGAGGATGCGTTCAATTCAACCTCGATAGGGGATATTGGAATCAGGTTGTCATTCTTTCCAAAAGCCATGAGAGCATTGAATGCTTTTGTCATCAGCTCTAACATGGTTTGAAAATGCCTAGATAAACTTAATGGCCTAGGCAAGAGGAATAAAATCACCCATTGGTGGGGCATATTGGCATTGAAGGGAAGGGAGATGGCCGACGCTTTGGCAAAGATAGGTGCTACATTCCCGTCTAGGACATGAATCTTTTTGTGGGGTGAGCGACCAGTTTCTCTTGGAAGAACTTAGGAAGGAGTAAGTGGTAGAGTGGTCTCAAATCTGGTACTTCCTCCCAGGATTGCGGCTGGCCTGGGATCTGCCTGGGAAACTATAACCAACAGAAATCGGAGGTCCAGCATCAGCCTTAGTAAGAACATACTCCCCACTAATGAAGCTGGGGTTGGAGTGTGACAGCTCTGCAGATTCTGTTTGGGAGATGGAGGAAACTGCATTACATCTCCTAATGGACTGCGAGGCTGCCACCAAGAGAAAATTTAAGAACCTAAGTAGTTACCAGGAGGAGGAGGGAAATACTCCCTCTCTAGAGCCCGTCAGGTTATTAGGATTCCTTAGGGATCTTAACCTGATGAAGGTGTTGTAGACGGTGTTCGCCTGGGATACTTGTTTGGGTGCTGTGGATAGCCTGTGGCACCCAAGAGGCACCCAAGGTCGCAATGCATTGCCCCCCCCCACCACAAATGTGCTCAATACCAGACTTTTTATTTTATCTGAAAAATTCTGGATTTTATACAATTATGTTTATGCAAGTATACAAATTTAATCCAATAATAAAAAAAAAAGCGAAACACAAACTTAGCTAAGGAAATTTACGGAAAATAAACCTTTCAAAATTCTGAATTTTTATTACGAATGTTTTTATGTTTTTAGTTATGTTGAATAAGAATTCAAATTTTCCTTGTTTAAGAATTTAAAAAATGATGATAAAAGGTTAGGTTCAAATGAAATTACAATAATTAATATTCTGAATAATTTCCGTTGAACTGAATTAATAAAAAAGATTTATAAATATTGGACGTCATTATATTTCTGTAATTAAATTCAACAGGAATTGAGTACTGTTTACTGAGACTAAGATAACCTACAACCTACACTGGTGATACGGTTCACTTTCATAAGGAAAGTATGATTCAATTTTCCTTGTTGTGACTAATAATATTATTTAATCATATATTTTTCAAATCATTTTGCTCTGTTATTAAAAAATTTTGGTGTCAAACCAGATTACAAAACTATCTCCTCGGCAATTATTAAAATTTTAATCGATTTATTTTTTTTATTTTTATTTTTACTAATTACTAAATGCAATGTCTGCTAAATGTTTACATGGGTTAATTAATAAACACAATTTTATTTATACTAACAAAGCTAGTGGTACTACACACACACACACGACATTCTCTTACTAATACTAACTTCATTATTAATAATATTGTGATAATTAAATATGCGATCTTAATGCTTAGGAGAAATTATAAAAGATTGCACGCAATACTTCCTCTTAATTGCGTAAAAGGGGAAGTAAAAAGACAATAGAAAGTAAAAAGAAGAGGAAGTAAGAAGGCAACACAATAGGCATACAATACAGTGTTGCGACTAAAGGTAGCCACATATACGTAGCCAGGATTTCCTTGAGGAATTCCTCTACCGAACCCTAGCCTACACACGATGAGTATTTTCCTCAAGGTAATCTCTAGCAATAGGCCTTGAGATTTTCTCCAGGTCAACGCATTCTGTTTAGACAGACGTCAGTCCTAAGTTTCTCGTCGTTCCGCAGTCATGGCATCAATGGATGGCAATCAATGGCTGTTGTTTGTGTAGTTGCATGGGATTGTATTCGCAAGAAAAGGCGTAATAGAAGTGTTTGGTGTATCAATAAACCCTTACCTCAACATTGATAAATACCACAACTTGGGCTTGCGCACAGAATCTGCAGACGCTCCTGACTTCAAAGTTTCTTGGATTTTTTTTTTTATTTTCTTTACGGAAAGCGCTTCTCATATTGTTAACTTTTTTAATAACATCATATTTAATCTTGTTAGGGTCCATTTTTTTCAATTTTTCTTGCAATCTCAAGTAAGCGGCGTCCTTTTTTTTTACAATTATGACAGTCTTTAGAACTAAATTGCCGACAAGCAAGGCTCATTTTCATACATTCGGATGAATGAGGTTAAAAATTTCACGAAACATGAACCGGTGTGAAACCTCCAGGCTGACTGAACATCAATGCACACACGTGATAAAGAGAGCGGGAAAATTCGGCTACAAGGCCAAAAAGAATTGAATTTCCTTCGGGATTTTTCAGCCTCTCACATCTCCGCGGCCTCGATGAAATCCCGCTCGTGTATGGAGGGGGGCTTAATAGCCGTCTTAAAGAGTTGGAAAATGCCTAGCAACTAATAAAAGAAAAAGTGAATAACAGTAAATATAACAGTAAAAAAACCTTTTGCTAAAATTGATAATTGTGATAAATAAAAACTAATAAACAGTAGAAAAGTGTTAAAAAACGATTCCAAAATGTTGTGTATAGATTGTTGAACAATAATAATAATAATAATAATAATAATAATAATAATAATAATAATAATAATAATAATAATAGAAAACAAAAACAAAACAAATCTTTATAATATATTATGACTATTACAGTTTTGTTAAAGTGGTGGGCAGTGCAAAATGAGGCAAATAAACATAAATAAAATAAAGTACTTCTAGTTAAAGTAATGGTAATGATATATTAGCGAGAAATGAAAGAAGTATCCCCCCTAAGAATGTGAAGTCTAAAATTCTACGCTCTACTTGTGAAAATCACAAGTGAGTGATGATAGAGTATGAAGAGGATAGTAGCCGAACAATTTAGGGAGCGGAAATATTAGTGTATCTAAGTATTTAAGGCGAAACTCACATAATTTTGGACATTTTCCCTTCCACAAAAAAAAAGGAAAGAGATGCATACCAGATGCACAATGACGCACATAGTCTCTCTATTTCCTCACTATCTAACCAAGGCACATTATTCAAATTTAGTAGCTCACTATAGTAGCGGTTTGCATTACATATAAATAAAGGTGCTGGAAATTATACTTGTTTACTTGAATGTGACTTTTGTTGTTGTACTCTTTGTCTCAAGAATTTAAGGCAAAGTTTCAGAGATATTTTCCATGATAGCCTGCTTAATAATTTTTTTGGATCATTGCACATAATCAAGATGTCTAGATAAAACAGACTTGTACAGAGCAAAATCAGTGTATACACGCCAAGCACTTACACGAGTGCATAAATTGATTTTGCTTTGTACAAGTCTGTGGGACAGCACTGTGTTCTCAAGACATGAAACCGGTCGATAACCATAAAAAGAATTATCTTTGATGCTTTCCAGCTCTGCGAATCCAATCGTAACAATTAGCAAAGCTTGTTTAAAATTTAAATCTAATACACAGGTTCCTTGGATTTCCCTAAAAATCAATTCTATCCCAAACAAAAAGTTTATATACAAAAGTGATTTTCAATTCTGTGCAGTATCCAAGAAAATTGTAGGAAATAATTTCGAGAAAATACTAAAAAAAAAAAAAATCTCAGAAATCTATCGCGTAAAGTCCACTTTCGAATAACCGATTATATCAAATTTGAAATTCTAGTTATGTTTTTTTTTTAATATACCTTGATATTATATAGATGAGTTTTTAAATTGACAGATGAGGAGGGCGAGTCTTATTCCATTGCGATCTGCATTTGAGGTCTATGGTGGATCCCCTAAGATTATAGCACATCCTTTAGCTTCGCCCTCTAAGATTTTATATATGATAAACCATATATTTCTACTAACTAAACTGGCACATTAGAGAAAATCACCAAAAATAAATTCCGGGAGAAGTATGGTTATATAGGTATTTAAATGTGTTGATAGTGAAGTGTTGGATATGAAGAAAATCTTTGAAGCCATCGTTTGAGAGAATTTTAAATGTGCATACTCTATTCAATTGGGAACGATAGTGTATGGCTTAGACCATGACATAATTACTTTGAAGAATAAACTTATATATATTATTAACTTAACTTTAACTTAAAGTCAACTAAGTTTCTTTAACCTTCTTTTATTATCACCCTCAATATATACCAAATTCTTAAATTAGATTGAAAACTGTTTAAAGTATAATGTCCTTAAATGAATGTTAAATTGGAGATACAAAATTCTTACGTATCTCCAAGGAGATATTAGCCATGAAGTATACATCAATTTTGTGATTTTATTTATGATGAATCTATTCCTATCATTTGGGCATTTCACTTTTTAATGCAGTGGAAGGAACCTCGGTATACGACCCAGTTATCAGTTCCTGATGTTTGGACTTATACCGAATAGGACGTATACCAAACCAACCTTTCCAATAAGAAGTAATGTAAAAATGATTAATCCATTCTCATGAAAAAAAAAAAAAAAACTCCTTTCATATGGTATATTAACTGGGCTTATAATATAATTTAAACAATGTTTTTCAATTATTTTTAAAACAAAAACCATTTTTCAACATGATGTAATGTCTCCTCCGGTCTCTGTTTAGAAATTGATTTACACTCTTTCGCAACGTTAGCAGATTTAGTAATGTCTTTATTTTTCATGACTGTCGATATCGTCTTTCTCGGAATACGGTACACAACAGTTAAATCTCTAATACTCATGCCACCTTCATATTTCTCAACAATCCGTTTTTTCAGTTAAATTGTGGTTCCAGTCATTATTTTCTTTGGTTTTCTGTTGCTTTTTATTTGCCTTTTTCCAATTCATGATTAATAAAAATAATAAAATTTTACTTAAAAATTAAAATCAGAAGAAATTTAACAAAATTATGGACCATGGCAACGTGAAGGTCTAGTCTGGACTAGTACACTGAAAGAGCAATGCTGCTCACCAACCAACGACTCTCCCCACCAAAATATGTAATTTCTGGTGAGGAGAATCGTTTCAAACCAAATCAAGCCAGTAAACATGAATAGTGTAGATATCATAGTGTTACTTGTTCATAGATGGCGCGTATTATTGAATTAAGTCGTTTACCGAACAAAAGTCGTATACCGAGGAAACTTTGTTTCGTCCAAACAGTTTTCCGAATTGGACGTATTCTAATAAGACATATACCAAGGTAACACTGTACATACTCTATTCAATTGGGAACGATAGTGTATGGCTTAGCCCATGACATAATTACTTTGAAGAATAAACTTAGATATATTATTAACTTAACTTTAACTTAAACCGGGTTTTCTCGTTGTGGATTACCTTCAGGTCACTTCCCGCCTGCCTTCTTCCCTCAAAACTTGACCCCCCATCTGCTCTCAAATCTCCTCATCCCATCTCTTCGCTGGTCTTCCTCTCCCTCTGTTCCTGGAAGGATTCTACTTTCTTACCTCTTCCAGCTACATCCCTAGACTCTTCTCCTAAGGTGACCATACAATTTCAGCTTCCTTTTGGCTAACCTTTCCTCCATACTTTCCTTTACATCCATTTCCCTCCTTACAATCACATTCCTCATTTAATGCATTCTGGTCTTCCAATAAAATGATTATATCGTATTATTAAGAGTAAAAAATAATTTAATATAAATTGAAGACAACAATATTGCTGTTTCTAAGAAAAAACTCAATTAATTATATTATAAAATTAATTATATTTCTTCTTTTGGATCGAATGTACCATATTCTAAATATAAAACGCCATATTAATAAAATTACAAAAATGTTTTTATTTACAATTTAGTCAGTTCACTTTTGCTTTTCTTTTTTTTTTTTTTTAGAAGAATATGATTTCTTGGTTCGAATAATATTTTTTTTAATTATTTTGAAAATTTATCTTTTCATCACAGTTAAAGCATAACTCATTGTAAAAGTATCAGGTGTGAAACACTCACACAACATTCTCTTACTTCAGTTCTCAAAATTATAATTGACAAATTTTATAGTTTGTGTACCAAATTTTAATGAAATTCGTCGAAAACTGGAAAAAACTGTTTCAGTAAAACGCACTTCCGGTTTACTAATTTTCCTTGAAACTCGGAATTTTCACCATCTATTTATTTCTAATTAATTCTGTTTGGATGATAGAATTGTATAATCAACTATGATAGGACTTTAAAGAAAAACATAACCCCACCCCTCCCATAAAAGTGCCCTTAAATGAATTTTTACAGAGAAATGTTTTCTCTGAAAACACGAGAAAAATCGTGAAAAAATTATTTAGTAAAGTGGTAAATTAAACGCTCTTCCGGTTATCCGATTTTTCCAAACTCAGAATTTCAACATCATATTTAATTCTAATTAACATTATTTAGATGACAGAAATTGCATTTTAAGAGGAAAACCTAACCCCTCCCCCCCATACAAGTGCCCTTAAATGAATTTTTACAGAGAAATGTTACAAATAAAAGTTGTAGCTCTTTGTATGTGTAGTTGATATACCAAGTTTGAAGAAAATCGTCGAAACCATTTGTGAGAAAATTGCAAAAACGTACAGTCAGATCCCATGGTGATACCTAAAGTGATATCAAGTTTTAACTTTCTGCGGTTTATCATTTTTGAGCTTTGATGGTCATACAGACGCACACCATTTGCTAAAAACCAGTTTTTTGGACTCAGGGGACTTTAAAACGAATATTTCCAGTGAAAACTCGATATCGAAACTTTGACACGATTACAATACTTCCTCCTTATTAGGAGGAAGAGAATGTTAGACAAAAAAAATTAATTTTTAAAACAATAAAATTATGGTTACTCGAGAAAATCGTCACGAACTGAAAAAAAAGCAAAAAACTGTTTACTAAAGCCGCAGTTCTGGTTGGTGAATTTTATCGAAACTTAGCTAAGTAACAATATATAACAATTTTTCCCGTTTTCATGATATTTTCGTTAACAATAATTACATACAGATAATAGCTAAAAACATGTTTTTTCTTGTTGGTGGTGGTGATGGGTAGTGTTAAGAAGATCTCTTTTCAGACAATACCGAATGTAAAATTTGGCATGATCGTAACACTTTTTTTTAAGAAGAAGTAAACATATTTTGTATTAAATCAATCTCTTTGGCCTTTTACACATTCTTGTATCTTTGACCATTGTGCTATTCACCAATATTAAGCATTGATTAGTACATAATGTAATTTATTTAAGTGGTATCTGTTTTGTAATGTATTTACAAGATCCCTTTATGTTATATAATTTGTATCCATTGTATAATGAATAAAACAATATGTTATGATCGTACATATATATATACATATATAACTAGATTGTAGATGTTATCCTTTAAGATCAACCATGTTGTATATATGAATATTCATATCAGGTAAGCGTTACAAACTGTATGTATGTACACACCAGCTCCAACAATATATTACGTTATATTCTTTGTTGGCTTACTTTGCCACATATTACCATCATTCATTCTTCTGCTTATAAACAATACAAACCAATCTTTATAAAACATAATTCTATATAAATAAGAAATATTTTTTTATTTATTAAATTTTTTGTTTTGTTTTAATTTATTCTTGCATTTACTATATATTTTTACAATATGAATTTTCAATCGAAATTTAAAGTTTGGAAAGCCATTGAGGAAGGATAATGTTTTTTTGTTTTTTTTTTTATTAGTATAAACTAATAAATTAAAATCGATAGATCTTTTAATTTTGACATTCTTATTGGATTTCCCAAGGTGTTTATTTAAGAAAATCATTTGATTTTCTTTTTGAAAAATATAGTATAATATAATGGAATCAATCGCCAGTAAATTCGCTAAAGAAAAGCTGCACTCAAACTGTAGTATTAGCAACCGCATCAAGGCGCCACTAACGCGCTCTTCAAGCGCACGTCAGCTACGTGATAAACCATCTGTCACGCATACAACTTCAACCTTGGAGGTTTACCAAGCTTACCTACTAACAATCAAGCGCTAGAATAAGTAGGAGTTCTAATTTGTCATAATATCAGTAGTCTTCAAGCGACTCGCAATATCAACGCCGAATCTTTCAACAACATTCATCAGGCTACCAAATGAAAATACATGTTTTGAGATGATCTGGTTAAAATGATATTTATCAAATATGATTTGTATAATTTGTCTGTACAAAATATCTCCAAAAAACTTAAAATAGAAAGATGCTCTAATCTTGATATTCCGTTTAGGTGACGATAAGATTTTGGTAAAAATACATCAAGCGAAAAAGCGAATACATAAAGCAAAGAGAATATATTTTCCAGATTTTCAATTTTCATCTAAAATAGTTCTAACGATTTCCTTTAAACTTTGTATACTATCTACGTCCTTAAATGTCTATTAAAGTAGGAAAATTGAGCTTTTAGAGTTTCTAAAGGGAACAATAGTCTTAAGCTTTCCTCTAAACTCTAGAGTACTGCTTCAATAAATTGTATGGTTCTGACTTCCATACAATCTTAAACACATTAACAGCATTACTAAATATTCCAACCCTTAAAAAAAAAAAAAACCCTGTGGCGCAACAGCCCATGAAGGGCCAAGGCTTGCCTGACGGCGATTTGAAAAGGGGGGCCGTGTGGTAAGCACGCTTCAGTTCCCACGCCGTTTAGTTCCTGCCTTCCCTACCTAGGGCGCTACTAACTGCAGATTCACACTTTTTATCATGATGCTGGGTCAACATTGACTTTGCCCTTACGGGAATAGAAACCCTGAATTCTTGCACGAAAGGCGAGTGTGCTAGCCACTAGACCAACGCGTGAGGACAGGTATTCCAAATTTAAAGAAACTAATTAACTGAAATTGCATCTTTGTAGAATAGGTTTTGGCTTTTTTGAATTTTCGTCGAAGACGACTGACAATAATTTTTTTTTTTTTAAGACGCGGCAATATCAGTGCACTGCCGACCTCCGGACAATGTTTTCTCGTTACAGACAAACACTGTCCATCACCGGACAGTTATGAGCTGTAGAGGCTTCTAGGAAGAAAAAAAATCTAAGGATAGCACAGCTGGACTCGAACCCGGGTCCTCCGCGTGGGAGGACCTACGCAATCCTACGCTAACCACTTAGCTATGAAAATATTATCTTTAAACAAATAATGCTTAATGCACAAATATAAACATATAATGTTTAGTTGAAAAATTTTGCGGTTAAAATTGAATTTTAAGGAATCTATAAACTGTGAATTAAATTTCAAATATTATTTGTTTTTTTTTTTGGGTGTGGGGGTGGGGATATGTGTGGCTGTTCCGCAATTCTGGATTTTATTTAGGTTTGTTCAGTGTTATTGGATGCTGTAATTTCTATTATTACAATGTAATCAATTCAACTGTACCTGCCTTAGGTTAGCTTACATGTCTTCCCTACCACCTCTATGTATTTAATTTAGGGTAAATGAGAAAAATTTTCAAATTTAAAAGAAAGTTTGTCAATATTAAAATTGTATATTTACTGCAGTAAGAGCAACTGATGTGAGTGTTTCACAACAGATATTATTCTATCGGGTTTGTCAATGACTGATGTAATGACATGGCAAAGTCATTGACATCGGCAAAGTACACCAAAGAAATAATTTACAACTAGTGGTTCCAGCCAGCTGCTATCAACAAAGGGTGAAAACAGTAACATTGCTGGCCGCCGACAGCCGCGGTCAACCAAACAAACAACAAAGCCTTTTCATCAATTCTCACATCAAAAGGCAAGCACCGCGATAAGTATGGCCACTAAATAAGGGCAGCAAACTACGAAGGTCGCACAATGCCGCACACTAAGACAGATGTCTTGGTGTGAGTGTGAACAACAGTATATATAAACTCTATGATATACGACGACGAGGATTATTATATCATCTACGACCAAACTATACACGAGCGGCAATTCACAGTTATATTCAACTTATCATTCTCGTAGTTGTGCACTTTAGTTCGTTATTTTAACCATTCTAAATTATCAGCTATTTATCTTCTATTTATTATTAAGTATTTTATTATAGTTATTAGATACCATTTATCACGTTTAAATTATTGTTAAAATACAGTTTATTTTTATATAAAAAACCGTTTAATAATTCGAGCCACTAACTTCCAAATCTCTCAAACTAACTTCCGCCCTCTTCAAGACATCTGCTACTCCAGGAATCACACATCAAACGATTCCATTACATCTAATATCTGATTCCATTACAGGTTCATCTAAAAACAATTATCATTTTAATCAGTCAATCATTTCAATTCAAGTTTTTTATTTATTTTATCTCTTGTATCTCTTCCATCAGTTTATGTATTTTATTTTCCCATTCGTGACACCTAATTTGACGTTGTTGGACGTTAAACCCGCTTGAAAAAAAAAAAAAAAATAGGCATTACATTATATTTACATTTTATTTCCTTTCTACAGCAATATTGTATATGCCATTGAGATATAGAATTTTTATCAATCCAATAAACATATACTTAATTCAGCTATGAATATAGAAAGGCCATTTACAATTATATACATTTTTCATGTAACGACTTGAAAAAAAAAAAAAAATGTAATTTCTCCTAAAATGGAGCAAAAAGAAATATAATGTAACGAGAGAGCGTATTCATATGTATCAACAGTAAACTAGTGTATTCATATACATTTATGTTTTTAACTCTATCTCATTTTTGACAATGTTATTCCCATGTATGTGATGTAGGTCTGGGAATGGTAGCCATATAGTTTTTTTTAATAGACATAAAAACAAAAACAAAAACACATGGAAAGCACACAAAGTTTTAATAAGCAGAGAAATTCCTTTGTTATTTGTTTACACGTTAGATATATGTATTTATTATTACATCAACTACTTCTGTGTTGGCTTTTAGTATTTCTAGTTTTAACTAATTAAATATGTAAATATCGTCCCAGGATATGTAATTCTAGCATTTTTAACTCTTCCTCTATAATTTCAACTTTTCCATTGGATGTTTAAACTTATTTGGTGCGTGTGTGTGTGTGTGTATTACTGCTAAGTAGTCCTCCACCTGTTGGATTATAGCAGTTTTTAATAACTAAATTGAAAAAAAGTGCTAAACTTTTCAAAGCCGCCATCTGGGTGGAAGATGTCTTTGAATGTATGTGTTGAGGAGATCCATATTGTACAATATGGTATGTTGCATACAACTTACGTTAGAATAGAATAGAATAAAAGCGGGGGAGGTGGGCAACGGGCTTCATTCCACTGCGACCTACAAAACGAGGTCTATTGTGGATCCCCTAGAATTATAGCACATCCCCCCAGCTTCCTAATCAGGCCCAGCAAAGCTGAGAGCGGCTCTACCATGAAGCTCACAGCTTCGGGATTGCCAGTCCCCAATTGAAGAAACCAGGCCGGCGCACTTGCAAAGGATCTCTCGGCGCACGTGCACCGAGGTCTCTTCCTCCGCCTTGCAGAATCGGCATACCGAACTAACTGCAAGTTGTAGCTGTTGCATGTGCCTGTTCAGCTTACAATGCCCAGTTAGTAGACCCACCATTAGCCTTATATCCCTTCGGCTATGGCTCAGTAGATCCCTGGTGAATTTAGGCAAATGTCTCTTGATAAAGAGTTTTGCCTACCACTGTCCTGATGTTTTCTCCCACCAAAGCAGACGCTGTTCTTCTATCCAACCTTTGATAGAAGTTTGAATTAGGCTCCTGAACAAGCCGCAGAAGGGTTCAGGACCTAAGAAGGTATCCCTAAGAACCCTCCCTCGGTAGGGCATCCGCCCTTTCATTGCCTGGAAACCCCACATGTCCCGGCACCCAGGCCAGTGTCAGTTTGTTCTGAGCACCCACCTCGGCTAGGGCAGTTTGGCTGTCCCACTCCAGTCTTGAGACTATTTGGTGTGAAGAGAGTGCCTTCAGGGCTGCCTGACTATCGGAGTATATGGCCATTCTCCTACCCACTGTGCCTTGCCTTATAATCTCCTTAGCGCAGAGTTGTAACGGCTACGACTTCAGCCTGAAAGACCATGGCGTAAACCCCAGTGGGAGTTTGGGATCCGTCTGTATACCAGACCGAGTTTCCGAGCAGAGGGGGGGTCACAACATACGTTAATCTGTATAAATTTATCTATGTCTTCTGATTGGCTAGAGGAGAAGAAATAACATACTTCTCACTCATCGTCAATAATTACTATTTCATTATCTAACTTAAATCCACCGCAAAAAAAAAATATGGCCCCTTATCAATAGTTCTACCATCTGTTTTCTCAAAATAATTAAAGAAAAAAATCTGGTGTGATGGATTCACACTACTTTCTCTTAATCTAATTTATAAAATTTTTAAATAAAAAATAAAATAAATACAAAAAATAGTGGTATTTTATTTGTATACTTGAATGGCTTTAGTTTGGAAGCTTATGTCAAAAACAAATAAAGCTTGTGCAAATTTAAATTTAAATTGAATAACAGCCCCCAACACTCCCACTAAAATCATTTTATTTGGAAAATATTTCAAATAAAAACTCGTACGTTTCTATCAATAATAGCAACTGTTATCAAGTTTAAAGAAAATCATTGCAATTTTCGTTACAATAAGAAGTGTATGTACACCATGAAATTAATAATTTTTTGAAAATATTTTTATATTATGTAACATGCTTAAATTATAAATATATATATATATATATATACGAGGTGTGTAAATTAAGTAATGAGACTGATTTTCTAGTGTTCGATCTGACGACACTGGAGACGCGGCGCATGCGTGGTAGAGCAAGTAAACATCTGATACACGTCCAGTGCAAATTTGAAAATGCTAGAGTTGTTGCACTGTCCCATAGTGACTTTTTTTGTGAGCAAGGTTTTTTCAGTGCCTTTTAAAAATGAGTGACATCAATTACGAGCAACGTTGTGCTATCAGGTTTTGCTTCAGACTTGGGCACAGTGCAACGGAAACGTTTGAAAAACTGTGCCAGGCCTATGGAGACAATGTTTTGTCGAGAGCACAGGGTTTTAGGTGGTTTAAGTCGTTTGCAGAAGGAAGGGAATCAATTGAAGACGAGCCTCGCAGCGAAAGGCCTTCATCTTCAAGAACCGACGAAAATGTTGGCAAAATCCGCGATCTCGTGCGTTCAGATCGTCGTTTGACAGTCCGAATGATCGGCGAAGAGTTGAATTTGACTCACACAACCGTTCATCAAATTTTGACTAATAAATTGGGGATGAGAAAAATTTGTGCAAAAATGGTTCCGAAAAATCTTTCACAAGAGCAAAAAGACATCAGAAAGGAAAGGAGCCTTGACTTTTTGGGAGCAATTGAAAACGATCCCAATTTTTTGGAACGTGTTATTACAGGAGACGAGTCCTTGGGTGTTTGAGTATGACCCAGAAACTAAGCGTCAGAGCATGCAGTGGCACACTTCAACCTCTCCAAGGCCAAAAAAGCAAGAATGAGCAAGTCAAAAATCAAATGCATGCTGATTTGCTTTTTTGATAGCCAAGGAATCGTTCACAAAGAATTTGTGCCTCAATGCCAAATGGTAAACCAACATTTTTACCGAGAAGTTCTTGAGAGACTTCGAAAAAGAGTCATGCGTGTGAGACCAAACATCAAAAACAAGTGGGTGTTGCATCACGACAATGCTCCGTGTCACACCGCGATTTCTATTAATGAGTATTTGGCCAGTAATAACATTCCTGTGGCTCCTCAGCCTCCTTATTCACCCGACTTGAGTCCATGTGAATTTTTTTTTGTTCCCCAAATTGAAAAATCACCTCAAGGGACGTCATTTTGGAACATTGGAGAATATTCAAACAGCCGTAACCGACCAACTTAAGTCTATTCCAGTATCCGAGTTCCAGCACTGCTATGACGAATGGAAGAATCGTCTTCAGCGTTGTGTGGCTTCCCAAGGTAGTTACTTTGAAGGGGACAATGTTGAATTGTAAATTTATTTGAATAAAAAAAAGATAAAAAATCAGTCTCATTACTTAATTTACACACCTCGTATATACTTTAATTAACTTTGTATTTTTTTTATGTAGTATTTTCAACATTTTTTATACATTATATTTTATTATTTTTACTTAATATCGTAGTAATTATTTTAGTTATATATACACTGGAGTGTATCAACTAAATTTGTTCTGTACAAGTCTATTTTATCACATTGTTTTTGACCTGATTTGATGATGGGCGAACGCTACCCGATACCGGTCGATGACCACAAAAAGAAGGAAAATATCTCTGATAATTTGTCATTGTTTAATTATTGGGCTCTGACCGTATAAGTATAAATAAATAAAGAAATAAATAAATAAATAAACAACTTTTCGAAAACTCAAAAACCTTTTCTATAAACAAAGCACTTCCGGTTTACCGATTTTCTTCAAATTTAGAATTCTATCAATGCTTCTAATGTACATTAATAATTATGTAAGTGGTAAAACCATAATATATTATACTGAATTCATACTTTAGCGGAAAGTATAACGCTACTGTTTCCCCCCCAGGAACCTCCACAAATTAATTTTCCCAGATAAAAATGTTAAAAATAAAAGTAATAAATATTTATATGTGTGTACATAGTATACGATATTTATAGAATATCGTTAGAGCCGTTTTCGAGAGAAATCACGAAAAAAAAAGAAAATGAAAAACTATTTAGTAAATCCATGAACACACTTTCAGTTGACGGGTTTTGCTTGAAATCTTCATGTCTGATGCGGTGGTAGAACGTAAACGGTGTACCAACTTTGAGTATTCTGTAAATTTTCGTTTTTTTTTTAGATTCTCTTAAATCATACAAACACACAGACGCACAAACACAAGGACCAGGATTGTACACTTAAAACATTTTTATATTCAGATGTGCTCAAAACACGTGTTTCTCATGAAAACTGAATTTCGAAAATCTGGCAGGATCGCAATACTACCTCTTACTTAGGAGTAAGAGAAAGTAAAAAAAAAAACCGGCTAAGAAATACTCACACAACTTTCTCTTACTCCTTGTGATACGGTTATGTATTCCGTATGTATGTGCTTCAAATTTCAAATTTTGCTCATATAGACGCGGAAGAGGGGGACAAGTGCCAACCAATCACAGAGGCAGGTAGAGTACTCAAAACCAGCTAAAAACAATTTCTTTAAAAAATGGTTTCAAATAAAAGAGGGCATGTTTCTAAATAAACCGAAAAATAAATCGTCTATATAAATTTTTACAAATTGTTGTTGTGGAGGTTGGTCCCGCAGAGCTGGAAAACATCGGAGACATTTTCCGCGGTAGTCTGCTTCATTTTGTGGTTATCAATCGGTTTCGGGCGTTCGCCCATGATAAAGGCATCCTGAAGATGGGCAAATGTCTCTGATTTTTACAATGGAATATAAATAATAACACTTTTTTCAAACATAATGAAAATGCTTAACTAATTATTGTTAAAAGAAAATTTTTGAACTTTCAGATTAAGGGCGAATTGAAAGAATTCCGTGATCTATAAATAAGTAAGATTAAAGGCATTCACAGCACCCATAGACTGTCATTATATCCTAGAGAACATTAAATTTTTATGCCCCCTCCAAAAATCTAAAAACATCCTTCAATATCCCTTGTCAGCCTACAAATTATCTGTTACATTCTCCCTTAGTAAGATTCAGCAACATGATCTATTTCACTTATTGCTAAATCAGTTCCAATTTACGTATTGTCAAGAATATTTTAGACTTGTAGTTAATCTCAGACTATACATTCTACTTAGAATTTTGTTACCAAATTCTATCTGCAAATATTGACCTTAAAAATTTTATTTGACAATCTTATATTGTATGTGCCAATTGTAGTTTATTTTATATATGTATATAAATTGAATATGTATATATGCATATATACAAATTATATATATTAAAATCATATTGTAACGTTTTTCCCTCTGAACTAGCTACTGCAACTAGTTTCTAAGTGGGTTAGTTTAGATAAAACACTATAAACTTCAATAAAAAAAAACACCAATTTATTGTTTCATACCAACACTTCTGTTTAAACCAATAAAAGTTCACTTAGTTCACTTTTATTTACTATTCACAAACGCTCTTTGCACTTCGTTTGTAACAAGACTCTCTCGAGTCCTTAAACTCGTTTGTTCTTAAACTCCCTCGACTTCAGCTGTGTTCACCTTTTATAGCAAAGAAGAAAGTTCTGGAAGATTCTCGATTCTTCTAGAAAGAGCTAGAGCGCGCCGCCAGCGCTTCCCAGTGGCCACTAAGAGAACTTGAGGTACATGCTTTCTCTCCTAGATGGCACCAGTGGCTGCGTTACAATATATATTATTTAATGTTTTCATTTTTTTATGTTAATATTTATTTATTATTATATGATCTTGTTCGTTACGTTGCTATTTAGTTTTTATATTTAATGTAGAAATTTAAATGTGCCCACCTCCATTTTAATTGTAATTCCTGTTTAATTTTATTTTTGTTACTGGACTTAATGTCCGTATTTCGTAAAATAAAATAAAAAATTGTTAGATCGAAGTTTAAGAAAAAGAATTTAAAGAATATGATTCTGAGATATTTAGAACGATTTCTATAAATGATCTCTTTTATTCGATACATTTTCGTTAAAAATTCATTTATTTAACTTTAAACTGTGAAGGTCAACTAAAGTTAATAATAATTCTAAGTCTGAAGAAAATTTTTTTCACTTAGAATGGCGAATCCTTACCTTTGGATACGTCAACTATATTCAAACTTTTTTTTTATACAATAAACCCGACAACAACAGGCACAGTAATTATTATAAAATGATGGCAAAATTACGACTAACAAATATTTAGAGATGCACTAGCAAGAGAAGTTATTGAAATGTGAGAAAAGTTGACCAGAATGTTAGTGGTGAAAGGATGCGATAGTGAAGTGAAGTGAAGAACAACACTAGAAAGGGTGATAGTACGTGTAAGGAATAGTTAACAGTGCAAGAGGTTATAGTAGTATGTAATGGTGGGCGGCACTGTACAGATGTTGGCACTAGTGTTGCTGTTGTTGTGTGGTGGTGGTGGTGTTGGCTATTGTTAGTGATGAAGTTGAGGAACAGTAAGAAGTATAGTCTAGAATGTCATAGTGGGCAAGAGGATGAGAAAAGGCTTAGAGACAGAGAGAACGTCTGCTTCATAGGCACCATCTTACTTCTACCAACCGTATTCTGGTGTCTAGGTGTGTGTCAGTGGGTTGTGACTGCAGATAAATCAGCAGAATTCTCTCTCTCTATGTGGACTAGATTCGGCTAGACTTAGCTTTCTTTGTGTACTACAAACAGAGTGCCACTATTTCTAGTAGCTGGGGGGGTCAGAAAAACTAGCAGTCTCTGAAGTCATACTAATAAACAACTCTTATAGTCTTGCAACTGAAATATGTATTTGTATTAAGAGTAAGTAATGTGAATTATTTCTTGCACACAGATTTTACATTATTATCTTAAGCTTTATATATAAAAATTAGTTTTATCTCCTCATAAATAAATAATTCATTGGTAATTCTCAGTGTTGTTTATCAAGAATTGAATAATTATTTAGTGGCTTATACGTTCATGGACAAATTAACATAATAATTATTTAATTAATTAATGTGTTTCCTTTATTTTTAAACAAAATTAGTTTCTTAATAACAATAATAATAATAACGCCGGATAATAATAACAATAACGGAATAGCTAAGTGGTTAGCGTAATTAGACTCCCACGCGAAGGACCCGGATTCGAGTCTAGCTGTGCTACCCTTAGATTTTTTCTTCCTAGGAGCGTCCACAGCTCATGTCCGGTGATAGACAGTGTTGTCTGTTTCGAGAGTACACTGTCCGGAGGCCGACAGTGCATTGAGAAGGCTCCGGGCGCCATGACCATAGATGTTGACGCGCCTTAAATTAAAAAAAAAATAACGCCTTTATTTCCCTAAAGACTTGATCACATTTTTACTATATCACTATAAAACTATTTTTATTGATTATATTTATTTATTTATTTATTTTATTTTTCTGCAAACATTTTGCTGGAAAAAAGTACAAAACAATAAATCAACTTGTAATAATAAAAGAGAATAAATAAATTGATTTTAAACTGATAAATAGATAAATGAAAAACTGTTTTAAACAAAGAAGAAAGTGTTTCATCATGAGACAATACTTACATTAGAGAATTTCTTAAAAAAAAAAATAATGCTTGTTTCATTATGAGACACCTATGTTGGAGAATCCTCCCCCCCCACCAAAAATGTTTGTTTCATTATGAGACAGCACTTACGTTGGAGAATTTCCTCAAACAAAGAATGAAAAAAGTGTTTGTTTCATTATGAGACAGCACTTACGTTGGAGAATTTCCTCAAACAAAGAAAGAAAAAAGTGTTTGTTTCATTATGAGACAACAGTTAATTTGGAGAATTTTCTCAAAAAAGATGTGTTTGTTTCATTCTGAGACAGACTTACGTTGGAGAGTTTCTTCAAAAAAAAAAGGTTTTGTTATAAGATTGAGACTGAAGATGGGCGAAAGCCCGTACTAGATCTATGACTAAAAATGAAGCAGGACATCTATCTCTATATTGTGCAGATGTCGTGAAAACCAACAAAATTTAGAATCATTCATACATTTAGCACCATCCGTTTAATTTAATGTTTGATAAGGCTATAGCTTGATGATGTAAATAACGTATCAAATGACAATTCTATAGGGTGTACGGGAAGTAGGAACGAAAATTAAAGTGCTATAGAACATACAAAATTATTAAAAATGCAATTTTTTTTTTACAAACACATTAAGTAACATCTCCCATTTATGTATGAAAAATTATATCCTCCATATGACCACCCAAGGCCGTGCGGTACCTCGCAACGCGTTCACAAACATCTGGTGGGATGCCATTAATAACCATTAACTTGGTGATAAATTCAGTTGTTGGGCTCATCGGCGAACCGATTTTCTGGGGCTTACAATCACATTATCACGCACTACAGCAATGTTTTCTTCTGTTCGAACAGAACGCGGTCGTCCTGTTTTCTTAACATTTGCAACAGAACCCGTGGATCAACTTACGAACTGAGGCTTCGGTTGGAGCAGCGTTACGTCCGAGTGTCACATGCAATTCACGAACGGTTGCTGTGGGGCTTTCACTGTTTTTGTAAACTTTTTATCACTTGAATACGTTGCTGAGTTCTCATCTGCTCCATGACGAAAATAAACATTAAACAACAATGCTCGACACACAAACGCTATCAGGCTACTAATGGGAAGAATAGCAGATAACAAATATGAAAAAAACATTGCCGCCAACCGTCATATGACAAAATGGCGCCAAATTCAATTTCGTCCCTACTTCCAGTACACCCTATAAAAACAATATATGTAAAAACTTGATTTCACTTAAACAAATAAATTTAGTTAGCTATTTCTTTTCATCTCTATAAATGTCTAACGATATGAAAGACTAAATACCATTCATTTTCTCTCAACTTTATTATAAGAATAGACCAAAAAGGAGGATTACTTTCAGATCATTGAGTTTATTAAATTTATTGCCAATTACACTAAATTCCTAGGGATGGGAACAAACAAACTTTCTAAAATACATTTCAGTTTTTTAGAACAACAGTATTATAGTGACAGTGGTTGGATTACAATTGCAGAACATTGAGCAAAAATAAACAGAACATTGAGTAGTAACATGAACTTTGGGTTTTTTTTAGTTTTACCGTTGTAGGGCATCACTTCTAGGTTATGGGTAGTTTTATTTGATGACCTACTATTGTAGGGCATCACTTCTAGGTATTGTTGGTTCCATTTGATGACCTCATATAACCGCTTTTAGCGTTCCCTGGTTCTTCATCTCTTGCATTTACTTTGCTACTTTTAGAGTTCTCTACTTGTTACTTTCCTTCAGTGACGGTTAATGTTCTCCATTGTTGTTTCTGTGCTCTATGTAACAAGATTACTATAAGCGTATTTGTTTTTGAATGATGATTTATAATTACAAAGAATTAGTGCGCTATCATCATTATTATTTTCTTTAAATAAACGCCTTTACCATATCCTAGAACCACTTAATATCATTCCTAATCACCAATTTGGTTTCAGATTCTTTCACTCCTCCATTGAACAAACTCACCGCATTATAGACACCATCGCTTTTGCCCTTGAGAGCAGACATTACTATCCATGTATCTTTTTAGATGTTGAGCAAGCCTTTGATAGGGTATGGCATGAAGGTACTTTGTTAAAGTTCAAGGGCATCTTTCCAAACACCTTTAATCTCATCCTAAAATCGTAACTTATACACAGATTTTTTCAAGTTTGTGAAGGTACCTCTCTCTCTTCCATTTACTCACTCCACGTAGGAGTTCCTCAAGGGAGTATTCTCGCACCATTTCTATACCTAATATACACAGCTGACATTTCCAATCACCCAAACACTTTAGTCTACACATTTGCTGATGATACCGCAATCCTCTCTCCCCGAACCCGGATCCTGGTCAAAGCTTCCCGTGCTCTCCAATCTCACCTTACATACCTCGAGTTCTGGCTTTTAAAGTGGAAAATTAAAGTAAACATTTATAAATACAAATATGTAGTGTTTACTCTAAATCGTAAAACTCTTCCTCCAATATATCTCAATGGAATACCACCCATTCCACCTGCTGACCATGTGCGCTACCTTGGACTATTCTTGGACAAAAAACTGACCTGGAACCTCACACACACTCAAACGCTCCGATGTCAAAATAAGTTTTAGACTTCTCTCCAAATGCCAAGGTCCTAGAACGACTTAATATCATTCCCAATCACCAATTTGGCTTCAGATTCTTTCACTCCTCCATTCAACAAACACACCGCATTATAGATACAATCGCCTCCGCCATTGAGAGCAGACATTCCATTATCGCTCTCCAACAAAACACACCTTTACATCTCCTTATTGAGACAACTATGGACTTATAAACTAGAACTGTCTCGTACGCCCAAACGTTCTAATCTGAACCGCATCCAAACCATCCAATCCGCCATATTACTAACAGTCCTTTCTAAGTATCCAACCTTAACCTCCACACAGATTTCAATATTCCTTTCGTCAACACTCTGGCTAAAATACCCTTATAACAGATTCCACAATAAACTCCTATCACACTCTAATCCTTTAGCCCAAGTCCTCACCTCACATTCCTTCCCTGGAAATCCTCAACGACGCTTAAAGCGCCGCTGGCTTCGCAACCTTTTAAACAGCTAGTGATAGTCATCACTGGATGACTACCAATCAAGTGAATCAAGTTATTGTAATTATTTATTAGCTTATTTACTTATTGTAAAATTAATTACAGATGTAAATTTCGAATAAAGGGTTAAAAAAAAAAAATTCTTCAATCTTATTTCTAATTTGATTAGTACAAAATTTCATTTTACTTCCTTTGTATCCAAGGTCTTTGTAGCGACAACGAAGAGTATTAATGTAGTAGCTAATACTAGAACAAGCCTTTTTATTCAAGTAAGCATGATAGAAATGGT